>PVJC01011337.1:0-41809 GCA_004026665.1 Murina feae | reverse complement strand
GACCCCTCAGGGGATGTCCACCTGCTGGCGTGCCTGACCAGCCTGGGTGAGGGGCTTTAAGGCTGCCCACAGCTCCCATTGACCCAACGTCCCAGCAAGGCTGGCTGGACGCAGGTTTCTGGAGTTTTTTCTCCTATAATTGATACTGTTCCTTGAAGGCCTGGGGTTATCTTCTATAATTGATACACTGTTCCTTTAAAGTGGCCTTCTAACTAAGGAAGCCTCCTCTGCTTCACCTCGCAGCGTCTATAATGAAAAAATTGTTACTTTTACTGGTTAGGCCAGAGCTGCTCTTTCCTTCAGCTATGGAGGATTCTATGATTGTTACATTGTTTCAAAAGTTTCAAAGCTGTGTTTTGCTAGAGGCAGTTTAATCGGAGCTGAGCTGAGCGGGCGCAGCTTCACTTTCGCTCCTGCCGCAATGGAAAGGGCTGTTTACTCAGGTCCGTGAGTGGCGGCCGCCATGTTGGCTGGGCTAATTTGCATACAGCTGCTCTGATTGGCTGGTGGGCGTCGCTTACCCGTCTCGGAGAAACGGTTAATTTTAATATTTCGCTTTTATAGAGTAGAGGATTTTAAAATGTATATATTATCCAAGACCTACAAAAAGGTTTAAAAATAATATGTATACTCAGATACCTACTATCCAACTGAAGAAACTGAATCTTGCCAATGTTGTGAAATTCCCCTTGTAAACACCCTTCTGGGATTACCCCACCCTCCCTCCTGGCAGTGCTCACTACTCTAAATTTTTGTTTAAAATATATTTTATTGATTTTAGAAATAGGAAGGGAGTGGGAGAGAGGGATAGAAGCATCAATGATGAGAGAGAATCATTGGTCAGCTGCCTCTTGCACACTCCCTACTGGCGATCGAGCCCCACAACCCAGACATGTGCCCCAACCAGGAATCAAAACCATCGTCTCCTAATTCATGGGTCGATGCTCAACCACTGAGCCACACTGGCCGGGCCTGAGTTTATTTTCTAACGAAGGACAATATCAACTAGAAAAACAATCAAGAATATTTCTGAAGATGGGATCAATTATATAGCTTAAGTGAGAGGGCTGTTATCTAAGCCACTGCAAAATAGGAGGGCAGCAACTACTGCATTAGTCACTAATGGTATTTTGCCTAGAAGTGTCTTCCACTCAATACTTTCAATATGTTGGTGAGGCTTTTTTATTTTAAAAGCAACTTTTCCCCAAAATAGCATAATTTGA
Organism: Murina feae; assembly: GCA_004026665.1. NCBI lineage: Eukaryota > Metazoa > Chordata > Mammalia > Chiroptera > Vespertilionidae > Murina > Murina feae. The sequence goes on along the minus strand of PVJC01011337.1, from coordinate 40,586 downwards.
TTCATCATCCATTTAGACAACTATGTAATGAAACAGGAAGTAATTCTCAAGCTCTCTTAACTATACTGATATACATTTGTTTTAGCTATAGCAGGGGAGGGTGTTAGAGTTAAGAAAAGAAATTTACTAAAAGAATGTTGGGTAAGCCCACGAAATCTCAGGAGGCCTGAGAATAAGGCTGAGTGCCTCTAGCCCAGAGCCGTGCTCCAAGTCAGGCTGCAGAGGGAGTCCATGGAGACACTACCAACATACCTGCTGCTAACCTCACTGACACTGGACACTCAGCCGATGTCACTGTGTCCCTAGAAACTGGGTGCAGCAACTGTGGCTGCTGCCACCACAGTCATATGGGATTTCTATAGATTCCCTAATACTTTCTGTTCCTAGTTTCTCATTCAAAAGCTGAGTAACATACCTGTTCCCTAACTGCAAGAGAACCTGGGAAAGTGAGTTTCTGTCATTCATCTTCTTATAGTGAGAGATGGACTGTCTCATAAAGATGAAAACTCTCCAACTATATATAGCAGTATGTGGAGTGAGATTAGGACCCTGAGCAGAGAATGCAGAGCTGGCATTAAGCACTCTGAATGCTAAAGAGCCAGGAACAGTTGGGGCAGGACTTCTCAATCATATAAGTAGTCTTGAAAGGTGGAGAGAGAGGAAATTATTGAAATATATGTTTTTGGCCTAGTAGGAAGGACAGTTTCCCCCACTCTGTTCACCACTGGGAGGGAACAGAATACTACTCTTCCGTCCCCAAGACAAATGTTGGGGAAGGACACCAAGAAATTAGCTCATAGATATTGAGGTGCCTGCAAAGAAAGACGGGCATTTCATGTTCCCAGTTGATATTACTTAGGTCAAAGACTCACTGATCTTCCCTTTGGTCCTATTTGAGCAGGATGAAGAGAAGAGAGGGTAGGGTAGAGAAAGAGAGCTGCCCAGAGGACATTGACCTTCATCCGACCTAGCCAGAGAAGCTAAAAGAGCTAACAGAGAGAGGAGCACAGCCAAGATAAACAAGGAAAGAGGGGGTTGTCCCACTTCCTGTTTCCTCACACCAGGGGCATCTGGTCCAAAAGGAAATAAGAGGAAGTGTCCCAGGGTGGACCTTGACCCTCCTACCCCACACTCTGATGCTGGAGCAGGAGGAGGAGAAAGCAGACCACACCTGCCCCCTTTAGGTCCAAGGGCCCAGGTCTGCCTGCTATGAGGTGGGAGAAAGCCTGACTCAGAAAGGGGCTTGGACCCAGACTGACTTCTAACACCCATGAGGACCCCCAAGCCTAGGGGTCTTTCTAGGATAGAAATAGGGGGAAATGAAACTGCTTCACGTCTGTAGCCCTAGAGGCACACCGCACCAAACACCCGCCTCTTACCCATAGAAAGGGTTTCAGATGCTAGAAAAAAGCTGCCCCCTGCAGGGTGGAGTCCTTACTTTTCTCTCCAGACGGACTTGAGGATAAAAGGAGAAGGGATGGAACCTTGGGAAATGTGTTCATAGATACTCAATTTCTAACAATATTTAGCAGATTTTTTTTTTCAAGCTGGTGACTCTCAGACAACAATTACAAGGCAAACTGAGTGATCTACTGCCCCAAGCAAGTCTGAGCACTAGACGAAGGAAATTGGAGCCAGGGAAGGATATCAGGCAGTGAAAATCATAGCATGGAAGGTAAAAATAGGGCGTCTCAGCACCGGGCAGACTTCATCACCTGGAACGTCCTCTGCTGAGATAGCAGAAAAGGGTGACCCGGGGTCAGGAGGCAAGGGACCTGGCCTCTCAACAGGACGGGCTCTCATCTAGAACTTTCCAAGGTCACCCTGAGAACACTGCCCCACGTCACCTCTTTAGCCACTTCCTGGTCCTCACCCCTTGCAGATCACTGAGGTGGCTCATAAAACAATTATTTGAAAGAAGAATCCTTGAATCCACATCTTATATAATAAAAGAGAACCATGCAAATTGACCGTTACCGCCAGCCAATCAGAGCGGCTTTCTGCAAATTAACCCAGCCAAGATGGAGCCCACCAGCCAATCAGAGCAGCTGTATGCAAATTAACCCAGCCAAGATGGAGCCCACCAGCCAATCAGAGTGGCTTTCTGCAAATTAACCCAGCCAAGATGGAGCCCACCAGCCAATCAGAGCGACTGTATGCAAATTAACCCAGCCAAGATGGAGGCTGGCAGGGTGGCTCTGCACTGGGAGCCTCCTCGGCCGGCATAGCTGTGCCAGGTGTGTCAGCTCAGTGGGAGGGGGGGTCTGGCCTGGGGCCTCCTCGGGGCGTCCAGGAGCAGCTGTCCCGGGTCCACTGCCTAGCTCCACCCCCTGGGGGCCTCCCCGGGGCATGCAGGAGCACGGGGCATCCGCAGGGTCCACTACCTTCACCCACCCCCCAGGGGCCTCCACAGGGCGTGCGGGAGCGTCTGCTGCACAGTGTGGAGAATCCGAAGCCAGTTCACTGCCCAGCTCCACCCCGGGTGTGTTTGCTCAGCAGCAGGGCCCCACTGAGGGATCCTGCACCAGCATCCGCCCCTGGCTTGCCACCCAACTCTGCACCAGGTGTGTCCCCTCAGTGGTGGGGGCCCACCAGGCATGTGCAATCGTGGGACCTCCGGTGGGAAACGTCCAGGCCTGCACTCACCAGCCTTACCAACCCCCAGTGCACAAACCCTGAAGGGGCTGTGGGCAGCCTGAAAATGGCCCTCAGCCCCTCACCCAGACTGGCCAGGCATGCCAGCAGGTGGACATCCACCCCGAGGTGTCCCAGACTGCAAGAGGGCACAGGCCGGGCTGAGGGACCCCCACCCCGAGTGCACAAATTTTTGTGCACCGGGCCCCTAGTATTCACATAAGTCTAGATTCTTAAAATATTAGGACTCTAAGAGAGAAAACTGGCCTGGAATTGAACCTGACCAGCCATCATCACACCTCACATTAGCCCCTTGCCCTCCTGTGTCCAAGCTTGGGGTTGACAGGCATGACTCTGAGTCTTGCTTTGCCACCTTCTAGCTACGTGATTCTGAGCAAGTGTCTTAATCTCTTTAAATACGAGAATATTTGGCAAGCTCTTGGCACAGAGGACGTGCCCAGTAAACATCATTTCTTGTTGTTATCGAAAGCAACTCCCCCATGAACCTACGAGCCAGGCGGGTTCTTTGTGGTCGATCTTTGTTTTTCCCCCAGTTGGGAATCATTTTAAGCACTTTTATATTATAAACACAGATTATTAGGGCGTAGGATACAAATCACATTAATTTCAGCCTCAAGCACAAAACTTCAAAGGCATTTTTGCTTTGTGATAGCCAGCTGTGGGCATTGCCTCTCTCCAAGCTGGGGGGGGAGGGGGGGTGAAGGGTGGGGGAGGTGGTAGGGGAAAAGGGGGAGGCAGCTGTGTGGGTCAAGTTCTTGCTCACTTTTCTCAACCGTTGGGGCGATTTGGGAGATACGCTTGCAGAACCCACATAAAATCCTTACGATGGCCTGTTACCATCACCTCCGTTGTAAAGACATTGACCCAGAGGCACCGAGAGGTCAGGATCGCCCAGCTTCAAACCCTTCCAGTCCATCCAAGGGCAGTGACTGTCCCTCTGCACCGTGTGGCTCCTTGGCCGCTGCTGCCAGGGCCAGCTCCAAAATCTGCAGGGTCAAAGGGGAGTCTTCGGTCAACGTTTACCAAATGCTTCCCTTTGCACGTCTGGGAATTTAAACCTCAGCTCCACTCTCCCTTGAACATTCATCTCTTTCCTGCACATAAGCAAAACACACTCTTCTACACGCAATTCTGCATGCTCAGCGGGATATTTTGGGCATGGAGGTGGATTGTAATGCAAATGCCCTTGATTTTCTTGGGACTCTCTTACTCTTGTGGATTTCAGTGAGTGATCAGCCCCCTTGAAATAAATGTGCTTCTGACGGATGAAAATTCCCCTTTCCCTTATGAAACGTGCGTGGCAGCAGATACCTCCATCGGTGGAATTTGCTTACGGGCCTGTTAAAATGAAGTGAGGGCCAGGGGCCAGGACAGGGAGAGGGTGCAAGGCAACAGGTCTGGACCGAAGTACAGGGAGTAGAAACTGGGGTCTCCATACCAACCAAGAACCAGGAATTGCGGAGACCCGGAGGTGGTCTGATCAGGTGCAAAGCACACAAACTGAGTCACAGGAAGCAAAGAGGACACAGCTGAGCAGAGTTCCGGAGTGGGACCCACCGGCACAGCTGCTGCTCGTGCTTGTCTGCTGTGTTAAAGCCGCAGCGGCCACAGGAGCCGCCGCTGCCTTTAGAGCCATCCATACTTCTCTTGGTGGGGAGCAACCTGCTGCGGTCGCCACTGAAGTTCTTGGGAGTGCGAAGCGGTTCCATGCAGTGGTTTTCTGTTCCCAAGAGAAACTTGCTGGTGGCAGGGCTGGTGGCGCCTTCCAGCATCACAGACCTCTCGCAGCGTTGCCATGGTCAGGGGGATGGGGGAGCGTTAGCCCAGAGGAGGATGAGATGGGAAGAAAAAGCAGAGCCATTTTGAGGGCAGGCAGCTTTATAAGGAAGAATTCTCTTCTAGTCAGGACTCAGCAATGTAGGCTCTCAAGGAGAGATGAGCTTCGCCAGAGGTGTGCACCCCCAGCAGGGCTTCCTGTGCAGAGTGGAGGTTGCAATAGACCTCTGCTGTGAGTCAGGGTTGGCCCATGTCATACCCTGCCCCGTGGAAGACTCTTCCATAGCTGCCCATTGTGCCTCAGGGTCACACCCTGGCTCCAGCTGCAGCCCCCTAGGCCCTCTGTGACCCGGGCCCTGTCTCCTCTCTTGCCATTGCACCACACTGCCAGCTCTCCAGCGTTCATTTCAGAGTCCCTGCTGTCATCAAGTGCTCTGTCCCCTTGTCCGGTCCTTAGCCCTCTACCTGTCACACTTACTTCCTTTGTCTTTCATCTGGCTAACTCCTGCTCACCCTCCAAGCCCCTTCCTCCTGGAATCCCTCTTCCCTAAGACCTGAGAACGGATTAGGTGTCTCTCCTCTTGTCTTTCCCACTTCATAACACAACACTGCGCTGTGATTGTGACTCACAGCTCTAGGGGCAACTGGGGGACAGGGAAATGCCTGCCTGGCCATCCCTGAGTCCTCAGCGCCCAGCATCCTGCCTGGCACCTGCAGCCATCGAACCACGGCCGCCTCCTTCCCCATCCCTCTGGTCAGGCCCTAGGCTGCCTGGCTGCGCACAGGGATCTGGTGTCATAGCTGACTTTGGAACACTGGGGCCTGGAGTTTTAATTTTTTTTTTAAATTTACCTAATTTCCCCATATTCATCCTATGAGTATGGACATTTTTTTAGAAGGTTAATTGAGGCAAAAGCAGACATTGTCGTGTACTCCCAGTGAGAGGATGGCATCCTCTCTGTAGAAGCAGCATCGCTAATGAACAGAGCACTTTGCTCGGAGAGACCAGGATTCTAATTGGGGATTCTCTATTTACCCGCTGTGTGACCTGGGGCTAGATGCCTACTCTCTCTGGGCATCATTTATTTGGCAAATATTTACTGCAGTCCTAGCACTTTTAGAGAGAGGTGATTGAACATAGACACCATCCCTGCCCTCACAGAATTTACAGTCTATTGGAGGAACAGCAAACAACCAAATAATTAAATGTGAATTGTAATCAGAGCGACAAAGAAACTGAGTAATGTATAGTGAAAGAGAATAATGGAGGTAAGTGTGGAAGAAACCTACTTAGATACAAAGAATCGATATTTATGTCTGAAGTTTACAAAAAGCCGGTGATGGATGTTTCAGGAAGATGGGCAATGGCAGGTGCCATGGTCCTGAGGCAACCACCATTGAGAAATAGAGAGAAATCCAATATGGCTGCAGATTCTGCGTCTGGTGAAGCCTGCTTCCTGCTTTACAGATATCGCTCTTCTCACTGTGTCCTCACAGGGCACATGGGGGAGGGAGCTCCTGGGGTCTCTTTTATAAAAGCACTAATCCCTCTCCACCTGTTCTCCTCCCAGAGGCCGCACCTCCTAGCACCATTCCATTGGCGGTTAGGTTTCAACACATGAACTTGAGGGGAATGTAAACCTTCCACCTACAGCCCTTACCTACTAGAAAAAGGAAGATGTTCAGGTTGCCTTCCATTGAAACTCAGCATGAAGGATTGGGCCAAGGTATGCCAGATAAGAAGAAAGCTGCTACCTTGATTTAAAACAAGGTAAAATTCAAAACTATGAAATGAGACCAAACAGAACACTTAATGATGTTACAAAGCTACAATTCACAAAAAATAGGTGGCAGTTATGAATATCAATGCAACACATAGCACAGTAATCTTTGTAAAGTAGAAACTATAGTAGATGCAAAGCAAAATGGACAGAAATTACTAATGAAGGAAGATTTAACACATGATTTTAACTCTAAGAAAGAAGTAGACAAAATATCATATGGATAGAACTAATATGGATAGAACTCCTAAGCAACGTCATCAATAAGGTACATCTTATGTATATCTATCAAAATTTAGACCCTGATTGATAATAAAGAGTACACCACATCAAGAGCACATGAAAAAAATGTTCACAGAAATTAACAAGACATTAGGTCACAATGGAGATCTTAGTAAGTAATATTAAAAAAAAAAACACAGACTGAAGAGATAGCTAACTAAAACATAAGCAGAAAGAATAAATACACAAAATAGGGAATGCCACGGGAGAAATAAACTTTGAAACAGAAGAAATTTTTAAGATCTCCATTTGACCTTAGCCAAAAGGCCAAGAAATTATGAAATTTTTTAGATATCTTTGCACATGTTTATGCATAAAAATTTTAAAGCCTAGATGAAAAAGCTAACTTTTTAGGGTAAGCTTTATTTACTGAAAATGACACAAAGAGAGATAGCTTATATAGATCAATCTTTATAATAAACAGAAAAAGTTATGAAAGAGCAAACTCCCATGTAAATATCAGGCCCAAATGCTTTCAAATGCTTTTTACCCATTCCTTCAAAAATGAGATATTCCCAATACCATTGAAACTGTTCAAAATAATTTTAAAAAATTGCAACTTTCGGAATTTTTATATAGAGTAAAAATAATGTTGATAACTAAACCTGATAAATATTGTACAAGAAAGAAAGCAAACCAACCTCACTTATCAATAATTATACAAAAATTCTAAATAGAATTTTAGCAACAGTTCCCACAATACATTTAAAATAACACATATGGCTGAATTTTATGACAATAATTCAAGGATGGTTCAATATTATGAAATTAGAATAATCCTAAATATTAATAATTCTAATAAGGAAAATAATATGATCATCTCTATAGGTGCTTTCTTAGGTAATACAACTTACTATGTTCAAATATAATATATAAATTTCATCCATTTGCAGTAAAAATACTAAAGCTTTTTTTTTTGTGTGGAACGGACCAACTTAATTTTAAAGTTTTTATGAAAACAAGCAAAACATCTAGGAAAATGCCAAAAGTTTAGAGCAATAGCAAAGGAACTAATTCTTCCAGATGTTAAAACATTTAAGAATGACTAAAATTAAAATAATATGGCATTGACACATAATTTGACATCAATAGAATTAAAAGACCAGAAATAGACCCATTATACATAGAACGTTTATTAAAGTTTATTAAAGAAGAAATCTCAAATTCATGAAGAAATATGAACATTTAAGGTAAATGACACAGGACAGTTAGTCACTTAGTGAGCATAAAATTGGATTCTTACATCATACCTAGATAATTCATGGATGGATAAAGCAATGGATGGAAGGATAGCTATCTGATAAAGGTACATAGTGAAACGTGAGTGGTAGAATCTAGATGCGGCGTATGTAGGCTCACTGGAAAAACCTTTCAGATTTTCTTGATGTTTAAAATTTTCAAAATAATACGTTAGGGGAAATATTTTTTTAAAGCTAGGAATTGACTTGAAGTCAAATTAGGACAATCTGAGCATCAAAACCAAAATAATGGGTTATAACAAAATGCATTAATTTAAATATGCATGAGTGAATTGAGAGAGAGAATCAAATACAAACACTGAAAGAGACCTTTGCTGATGTCTGCCACTTCTTTCAAGCGCATCAGCCAAAAGAGGAGAAAAAAGATAGATGGTTCTCTAAATCTAGATAGATAGGCAGATAATGAGTAACTGCCCGGTTAGGTAGGCATTGATGAAGAAATAAACGGAGCTACCAATTCTTGATTAGTGTCACAAAGTGTAATTCAAACCCCCATCTGTCTAACGTCAAGACCTGAGTGTGTTAAGTTGCAGCCTTATCTGCAAAGGAACCAGGAGGCAAGGTTTGTGAGGCAGAAGCTTCCACACGACTCAGAGAGGACCATACAGAAACGTGCCTCACTAAAGCCACTCGGACCTTAGCCCAGCGTTCCCCCGCGCAGGGCCCCGGGTAGGCAGAGGCAGGGAGCCTGGGAAGTAGAGTACGTTCTGGAGCAGCAGTGGTTCCTGGCTGTGGGTGTGTCGGAAGGAAGAGGAGAGGAACTGGGCTAGAAAGGATCGTGGGGCCAGGTCCTGGGAGGCTTTGGGTGCCCTGCTGGGAAGAACGGGCTTCCCCTGGTTGGCAGTAGGGAGCCATGGAAGGTTTGCACACGGGCAGAGGACATGGCCAGAAGACGTGTGTTCATCGCTGTCTTCCTCCCCGTTGGAGGCCATAATAAAACCAACAAAGCCCACAGAAGGAACTAGAGCAGATTTTGGATGTTTTATTCATGAACTGAGCATTGGTCAAGTAAAAAATAAAAATTAACAAGATTAAAAATTGATGTACGAGAACGATGCCGTGGCTTATAATAGCCCTTGGTAGAGAGGAGGAAAAATGAAAAGCTATTTCATGAAAGACTGAGGCTCCAGGGGACTCAAGGGTTGAGTGCAGGCAGAAGCTCTCCTGGCATTGTGGTTCTTTAACAAACGGAGTGTTTCTTTGCAGGGAAGGCTTTGTGGGGAGTAGGCATTTTCTACGCTGGTTGGAACACTGGCCATTGCCCAAGGGCCTGGGGACCCACCACGCCTGAGCAGGAGCCTTCCATCCTTTCCTCACGCCACTGGTCCAGAGGCCAGAGCTGGGGAGCTGGTAGAACCAGCCTCTCCCACTGAAACAGTCCATCTGGCCCTTCCCCCCAGCCTCATCATCTAGGAAGAGGCCACCTGCATTGTTTTCCTCCAAAAAGCAAAGCGATAGCATTAATCGCTCCCTTCCTTCTGACCACAGAACGAACACAAATCCACTGGTAATGTGGAAAAGAGAAAGAAGCAAAAAGAAGAAAATAAAAATCACTCATGATTCTACCAACCAGCGGTAGACAGTTACAGACTTTTTATAAATGTAATCATATCAAATATGTTATTTTGTAATGAGCTTTCCTTAACTAATAACATATTATCAAATTTTAGCCATATGCATGAATAATCTCCTATGCTATCATTTAAAATCATAATTTAGCCAATCCCTTTTTATTGGACGTTTGACTTATTTCCCATTTTTAAAAAATTACAAATAGCATTATATAAACATCCTTGAACACATTTTTGTGCATTGTGGTTATTTCATAGAAAAATAACTTTTCTAAATTCATATGGCATAAAAAAAAGACCCCAAATGGCCACAGCAATCCTGAGAAAGAACAGAGTAGGAGGGATCGCAATACCAGATATCAAGCTGTATTACAAAGGCACGGTTCTCAAAACTGCCTGGTACTGACACAAGAACAGACATATAGACCAATGGAATGGGACAGAGAACCCAGAAATTGACCCAAGCCACTATATTTAATTAATATTTGACAGAGAAGGCAAGAACATACAATGGAGTCAAGACAGTCTCTTCAATAAATGGTGTTGGGAAAATTGGACAGATATGTGCAAAAAAAATGAAACTAGATCACCAACTGACACCATACACAAAAACCAACTCAAAATGGATAAAGGACTTAAATGTAAGACAGGAAACCATAAAAATCTTAGAATCCACAGGCAGCAAAATCTCAGACATATATCATAGCAATATCTTTACCAATACATTGTCCTAGGACAATGGAAACTAAGGAGAAAATAAACAAATGGGACTACATCAAAATAAAAAGCTTCTGCACAGCAAAAAACAAACAAACAAACAACCATCAACAAAACAATAAGAAAGCCCACTGCATGGGAGAACATATTTGCCAATGTTATCTCCGATAAGGGTTTAACCTCCAAAATTTACAGAGAACTCATACAACTTAACAAAAGAAAGATAAACAATCCAATCAAAAAATGGGCAAAGGACCTAAAGAGACACTTTTTGAAAGAGGACATTCAGAAAGCCAAGAAACATATGAAAACATGCTCAAGGTCACTAATCATCTGAGAGGTGCAAATCAAAACGACAACACGGTACCATCTCACACCTGTCAGAATGGCTATCATCAACAAATCAGCAAATGACAAGTGCTGGCGAGGATGCAGAGAAAAAGGAACCCTCGTCCACGGCTGGTGGGAATGCAGACTGGTGCAGCCACTGTGGAGAACAGTATGGAATTTCCTCAAAAAGTTAAAAATGGATCTCCCATTTGACCCAGTGATCCCACTTCTAGAATTATATCCAAGAAACCAGAAACACCAATCAGAAAGGACATATGCATCCCCCACATTCACAGCAGCACAGTTTACCATAGCTAAGATTTGGAAACAGCCTAAGTGCCCATCAGAAGATGAGTGGATTAGAAAACGGTGGTACATCTACACAGTGGACTACTATGCTGCTGTAAAAAGGAAGGAACTTCTACCATTTGCGACAGCATGGATGGAGCTGGAGAGCATCGTGCTAAGCAGAGCATTGAATGAACACCCACACGTTCCAGAGAACATGTCTTTGGTACCAGCGTGAACAGAGATGAATGAAGAGGGAGCCTGTCGCCTGACTAGCAGGGTTAGTGTGAGATGGCCACCCATCCCACCTGGTCATGCCGAATCTGTTAGAACATCCCAGGTCTCATATCTGCTGAACCCTCTGAGGTCTTTGCATGACTGCTGCTGTGGGGCCCTGTCACCTGATCCTGTACCTCGATGCTGGGGTTGGAATTTTGAACAGGGTGTCCCTCTGTCTCTGTCGATTCCATCTTCCTCAGTTTGGCCCATTGCTCCTGGCTGTTGAGTTCCTCTGAGTCCAGGCTCTGCCATGCCACATGGGTGTGCTCAGGGCAGTCCTCGTGGAAACAAAGGACTTGCTGCATCTCTGATTTCTAAATATATGGCAAAGCAACCCCCCTTCCGTCCCTGCAGAGGGGCCGCACGGCAGTGACCGCATGCTTCGTCACCCTGGTCCTCATCTCACACACTGGGGAGCCCGTGGTGTCCAGCAAGGTTGGGAGACCACAAGCATGTGAGAAAGTCCTCGGTCATCGGAGCTATTGCACATCTGCTGTGTTCCACGCACACGTGCGAGTGTGCACAGATCCTAGCCCCCGTGGAGCCCACGATCCACCCGGGGCAGCAGGGGAGGGGCACAGGTGGGAGACAGACAAGGAACTTAGTAAATTACAGTGTTAGGAAGCGACAGGGACATGGGGAAAGTGTGGGTGGAGATGACAGCGCTCAGTATGGTGGGCCGGGTGGGCATTGTTGGAAGGTGACACAGGAGCTAAGACTAGGAAGAGGTGAGGGTGAGTCAGGTGAACATAGGAGAGAGGGAGAGGGGGAGGGCACAGCCCAGGCAGAGGGAACAGCAAGGAGGTCAGGATGGCTGAAGTGAAGCAGGTGCTGCAGGGAAGGCATGGTGAGGGGACAGGGTCAGCAAGGCAATGGCAGCCACACATGGGGTGTGTGGTCCCCGGAGGATCTGGACCCTTCTCTGGGTGAGATGGGCAACCATTCCGGGAGCGATGAGATCTGCCTTACATGTTTAAAGGGCAAAGGTAGCCCGGCTGGTGTGGCTCAGTGATTGAGCGATGACCTCTGAACCAGGAGGTCACGATTCCATTCCCGGTCAGGGCACATGCCCGGGTTGTGGGCTTGATCCCTAGTGTGGGGCGGGCAGGAGGCAGCCGATCAAGGATTCTCTCATTGTTGGTGTTTCACCTCTCTCTCCCTCTCCCTTCCTCTCTCTGAAATCGATAAAGAAAATCACTTTTTTTTTTTTTTAATAAAGGGCAAAGGTAGCCAGGGCAACCAGAAATGGAGCCCAGTGACAGACATGACCTGCCCAAGGTCGCACAGGAAGCAGGGGACAGAAGCAGGAAGAAGTCAGGTTCTCCTGCTGGCTGCTGCCCCGGCTCCTCGCCCTGCCCCTGGCCTCCGCAGGCGCCTGCAGATCCACAGGCCCCTGGGTCAGAGGAGCCTCAAGCCAGTCCCCAAGCCCAGAGCGAGCCTTTCCTGAGGAAATGGCAAGAGCAGCTCTGTGATTACAGCCTTAATTTTCCTCTGATTCAACACAGCTCTCCCCTTCGGCGTGATTAGTCAGGTACCATTACCATTTTGTAATGAGATTAATGAGAGAATTCATTCAGAAGTCATTATCTTACCTAATAATGACCTTACTGATTACTGTAGCTCCTTCAACGAGGTTACTGATTTTGATGAAAATATAATAAATATAGCTTGCGGCACCTGGAAATTTGTTCTCTGCCTGGAATAGTTCGGAGGTGAAGACTTATTTTTAAGAATTTCTTGAAAGTGATTAAATATTTTGGTTCTCCTGAGGCGGTATTTCTGTGTTTTCACAGATGACATTTTTGAAATGTATGAAATATTTGATGATAAAATATTTAATAAGCCTGGCGTTCATGTTTTTTCAGACATCTGTTTCTACTTTGAGACTGTCTGAATGTGATTTTACATGAAATTTCTATTTGCATGTTGTGTTGGTTTAAGAAAAGGGCTTATGCTGTGCATGACATATGCGTCTCATAAAATAATGAATGCCCGCGCCTCACAGTCCAGAAGATATTGCACAAAAAGCATTGTGGTCTGCATATTAAAATGCATCTAAGCAAGTCATTACATAAAAACACAACTATTTCCCGGGGGGAATAATGCAGCTCAACTCTTATTCATTGAAAACCTACTACTTTCAAAGGTACTGTGTGTGGAGAATAAGAGATCAATAAGATAAGAATTTTGTCCTCAAGATTCTGATTGAGAAAAGGTTTATTAAGCACCTACTCAGCGCCTGCTGCTTCTGGACCCGTCCTCTCACTTATGAGACAGAGTGGCCTAAGGACATAGGTTTCTGGACTCAAATAAAGGGTTAGAAGCCTGCTTTATCCTTTGTCATCTTGGACAAGTCATTTAACGTCTCTGTGCCTCAGTTTTCCCATCTGTCAAATGGGATAATAACTAACTCCTTGCTCTGTTGCAAGGATGAATAATAAAATGAGAAAACGGATTCTAAGGGGGTAAAAAGGCTTGTTGAAGATCACAAGTCTAGTAAGTAGGGAAGCTGGGCGTCCCAGCTCCTGGTACTCCAAGCTTCAAGGCGGTTCTACTATGACATCCTGTCTCTTATCCCTGATGCTCACCTTGCTGTGAAACAGAGCAAGCTTCAGCCTGGGACTTAGCGTAAACTCTTATGCGGTTTTTATACATCTAAATAGTTATCCTGTGATGCCCACTTCATTCTGATCTTAATCCACGCATCACCTGTAAAGACGGATGAGTAATGTGGAGGCTTGATTGATGTGGGTTTTGCCTTATGACTTTCTTGAAGTTAATAGGAGCCATGTGGCCCCAGATTCGTGAATCACCCCAGCTGGAAATACCCCATTAGAAGGAAAGAGGGGACAACTGGTCAGCAGAATGCTGGGAAAACGCTGAGAGGAATAAAACTTGGCATTTGGAAGTGTGGTCAGAGTGAGTGTATGGAGCACTGCAGCTGGAGTCAGATCTGGCCCCTGCTGTGCCACCATTCTTCTTCTTTTTAATATTATTATTACTAGTGACCCAGTGCACAAAATTCGTGCATGGGATGAGGGGGGTGTCCCTCAGCCTGGCCTGCACCCTCTCCAATCGGGCATAAACTGGCAGTCGGACATCCCTCTCATAATCTGGGACTGTTGGCTCCTAACCGCTCACCTGCCTGGCTGCTTGATCTTCCCTAACCACTCTGCCTGCCGGCCTGCTCACCCCCAACTGGATTCCCCCTCCAGGCCTGCTTGCCCCAACTGCCCCCCCTCCAGGCCTGATTGCCCCTAACCACCTCTGCCTCAGCCCCTCCACCATGGCTTTGTCCAGAAAGTCTCCCAGTCTAATTAGCATATTACCCTTTTATTAGTATAGATTGATTTCAGAGAAGGGAGGGAGAGGGAGAGAGAGATAGAAACATCCATGAGAGAATCATTGATTGGCTGCCTCCTGCACGCCCCCTACTGGGGATCAAGCTCACAACCCGGGTTTGTGCCCTTGACCAAAAAATAAACCTGGGACCCTTCAGTCCGCAGGCCAACGCTCTATCCACTGAGCCAAACCAGCTAGGGCAGTGCCACCGTTCTTGCTGTGGGATCTTGAGTGCAGGTCATTCTCCTCATTGGGCCTCGGGTTCCTCACCTTCCCCACCGGACTGAGCAATTACAACATCGCTGCTCACGATCAAGGGCCTATGATGTGTCAGGCTTATTCCAAGGGCCTCACACACAATCTCTCATTTAATATTCACAAGGACCTCCGGAAGCACCTCCAGCCACATTTTGCAAATGAGGAAAGTAAGCCACAGAGAGGTGAAATAACTCACCCACGGCCATCCAGCTAGAAAGCAGCAGAGGCGGACTTTGAATGCATGCAGCGGACTCCACAGCCTCCACGGATGCCGTCTCATGGTGGGAAAGCGCTGTTGTAAGCACACGTGAGGGTTCACTAGAAGGACAGACTCTCGGGCCCCACTCTCGCAGCCGACCGAATCGGAATCCACACGTCCACAGGACGCCCAGCTGATCCCTTCGCTTAGTACAATTGGAGGAGCCGTGCCCCCAAGCCCATTCATTGCCAGCAACCTGGGGGATCCAGAGGTAGATACTCTGACCCAGGAAGCCGGTGCTATTTGAGAGATGCCTAGTTTATATTTTTCTCAAAGACAAAGGAGGCAAAATTACAGAAATTCAGTCACAGGCAGTAGGGGACCATGTAATAGACACACACATAAGGGGTGAGGTTGGGGTCAGCCCTGGCATGTTTATTGGGGAGTAAGGGGGAGAAACCTGAGTGCAGAGGCCTAGCTCAGTAAGATTCAGACTGACAGGGGGTCGGTCACCTAAGCTCCGACACCGCTGCCCGGGGGGCTTTGGAAAAAGCTAGATTAAGGCGTGGACAGCTGGACAACTGCCCAGGGCACAAATCCATGAGGGAAGTGAAAAGATGGCTAGAATAATTGGTGAAATGGAACATGCTTCCACTTCCACCAAAGCAGACAGCGCCCTCCAGTGGAAAATAAAAGAAAAGCATCCCCCTCCGCATAGCCTTGTCTTTAGTGGACAGGCAGCTTCTTTCATTAACTAAGTATGAAACCCTTTAATATGCCCACCAAGAAGTTGTACATACAGTCCAGCAAATTGCCAGAGAAGACGGAAGAGAGGCAAGAACCACAGGAAAGCAGGGGATGGGAGAATGTTGATACCACTTCCGCCCGAGGAGGCAAATTAGTAAGTGACTTTCTTTTTCTGTACGACATCTATTAATATAAAGTCCATCGTTCCTTGCTTTCTTGAAATAGATGTTAGACAAATATTTAAAAACATAGATTTGAAGGGTTACCAACTAAGCCACCAGCCCGGACCACTCACAGTCCTTAATCCCTCTCTGCCCTTGGGTAAGTCTCTCTTCCCCACCCTGTCCTTCTCTCCTCACAGGTGGTAGGAGACTCAAGGGGAAAAAAACGGATTTTTGGGGGGAAAAAAGGACAAAGCGCCTCAAACAATCAACTCAACAAAGGAATTCTGGGCAGTATCCTTGGTCCCTGCTCCCCGATGAACTGTCCTGATAAAGAAACTTGGCTGAACAGGGGACAAGAACAAAGAAGCAGCAAACAGGAGGCAGAAGCCTCAGGGAGCCCCAAGGCCTTCCCACCACACTCTGCATGCGTCTTTTATTAAATATGTTTCTATTGATTTTTGAGAGAAGGGGGGAGGTAGAGAGAGAGAGAAATACCAACGTGAGAGAGAAATATCAGTCTGTTGCCTCCCGCATGCACCCGACCAGGGACCGAACCCACAACCTGGGCATGTGCCCTGACTGGGAATCAAGCTGGTGACCTTTCAGTGCATGGGACGGCACGCCAACCAACCGAGCTGCACCGGCCAGGACGCCATGAGTCTTAACAAATGCTTTGTTGGGCGCTGCTGGGAAGGGGGAGGTATTGCGTTGTAAAGACCTTCAAAGAGCTTTGAAGCCACTAGAGCTGGTGACTGACAGCTGATGTTTGAATTAGACAGATTTGGCTCCACAATCTTCTGCCACCATCTATTCGTTAGAAGGCGATTTCTCTGGAACTAGGTCTGCACTCCCCTCCAGATCTCAACATGGAAGTAACTACATTTTTATACCCTTCAGAGCTATGTCCCTAGTCCACTGATTATTAGTATTTGCATTTCTAGAACACTGAGTTGATACACAAAAAGCCGGTCGGGCTCTGACCGGTGCTCAGTGGTTAGAGCATCAGCCCGTGGACTGGAGGGTCACAGGTTCAATTCCTGGTCAAGGGCACATACCTCAGTTGCAGGCTCCATCCCGGGCCCAGTCGGGGTGCATGCGGGGAAGCAACCAATCAATGAGTCTTTCTCACATCAATGTTTCTCTCTCCCCCTGACCCCCGCTCTCCCCCTTCTACTCACTAAAAAAAATTCAATGGAAAAAAATATCCTCACATGAGGATTAAAAAAAAAAAAGCTATCCCTGACCAGTTTGGCTCAGTGGATAGAGCATTGGCCTGCGGACTAAGGGGTCCCGGGTTCGATTCCGGTCAAGGGCATGTACCTTGGTTGCGGGCCCATCCCCAATAGAAGGTGTGCAGGAGGCAGCTGATCGATGTTTCTCTCTCATCGATGTTTCTAACTTTCTATCTCTCTCCCTTCCTCTCTGTAAAAAAATCAATATAATATATTAAAAATAAATTAATGGGAAAATTTCAAATAGACACTCATTGCTTCCTCATCGTTAGGCTTCCAGTAATATGACGAAGTTTGTGCTTAAACATTCAGGTACCATCAGAGGCACCTGACCCTCGGGCCTGCACTCAGGGACGGTTTCTCTGTAGACGGTCAAGCCAGCCTGGACCACAGGCCTGCCCTCAAGTCCTTCAGTTCCCCTCCCCTTTCCTGGCATTTACTCCTTCTGTAATCCCCTCAATTCAAAGTTTCACCTCGTAGAAGGTCAATAAAACTTGGTCAGATTGGACCAAGCCAGTCTATTCCTTAAATCTCTGGTTCGTGGGTGTGTTTCTTTACTCAATTGGGCATTACAGTTTTTCATGCAGGTTCATAGATATACCTACAAAGACTGTAACCGAATAGAATCATGACTTTTCTGGGAATTGTTTCTATCCTCCACAGAGCCACTTCTTTGCCCCCATAAAACATGCTTGACAAAAGAAAAGGAAAAATTCCTTGTTATGGTGATGGGTGCCTTATTTCTTTGTTTCTGTAGAAAGCAGAATCAAGATAGATGCTGGCTGTAGTTATACAACTTTGAAAGCAGCAGCAGCAGTTTTGTCAGAAAAACAGATTCAGGAGTCCTGCCCCTAGTGTGTAAGCATGCCATAGATAGGCAGTGTCCCTTTAAATCGTTTTAGGCAAATTTCCTCATCTATCAGGGCAGAGAGTCAACAGACAGTGTCTCAGGTTGAAAAATAGTTTAAAATTGTAAATGATGGCAGGCCTCACACCATGTGTAGTCAAGACGACATTGCTCACTGGTGCCTCGTCTACCTCCACATCCTTCAGCCCTCTTGCCCCAAACAAACAGCAACAATAAATAAAATATAAAGAGAGAAAATTATGAAGACACAGGCCTGCAGAGGTGGGGGAACCCTTTTGCTGCCAAGGGCCATTGGATATTGATAGCATCATCTGTGGGCCATACAAAATTATCAACTTAAAAATTAGCCTGCTGCCCGGCCGGTGTGCCTCAGTGGTTGGGTGTCAATCTATGAACCAAGGGTCACGGTTCAAATCTTGGTCAGGGCACATGCCTGGGTTTTGGGCTTGATCCCCAGTGTGGAGCAGAAGGTCGTGAATCAATGATTCTCTCTCATCATGGATGTTTCTATCTTTCTCTTCCTCTCCCTTTCCCTCTGAAACCTATAAAAATGCATTATTTTTTTTCTAAATTCCACCACCTTAACACAGTATTATATTTTTTCTTCTATTTTCCTTTAATGCTCATGAGTTTTAGATATATCCACCTACAGCCAGTTCCCTAAGATGAATTCACCTACAATTTGGCCCTGCAGTCCATCTATTTGGGTGTCTCAATCTTTCTTGCCACCTTTTGGGGTATTTTATACTGATACGACCATCAGCATTTCATAAATGATATTTTCATCGTTTAGGACACCCATCCATGTCTTGCTTGATCTATAACCTTGGTGATAAGGGTCTAGTGATGGGCCAAGACAGAAGAGATTTACAATTGGTTGTAATTAGAATCTTGGGCACCATTAAAAAGTGTGTTAGAAATATTAAATTTTGAATCGAAGAATTTTAACAAACAGCCTAACACATCCTTAAATTATTCAAAAGTATATTGAAAAGAAATAAATTACTCATGCAAGGATCAAAACAATACCATAATCAAGGGATGGTGCCAATGTTTAAAATAACTCTTAGAAATATAAAATTACCACAAGTACCCTTAGACAATTAAATAACCAACTCAATCTGTCAAAAGATAATACAATGAAAAAGAATATGATAATTGAATAGATATAAAAACACCTAAAGGCAGGGGGGTAAAACTTTCCAGAATTGGTTATTAGATGAATTGATAATTAGGCAAAGTGATTTGAAAGGATTTGGTCTGTTACCATTTCAACCTCGTTGCGATCTGAATATTCATTCCATGTTCTATTTCCTTTTCATTTCACATGATAACTAAAGCATTTTCTCCTTTGTCACGTATTCTTTATAAAAATCAATTGCTATTTCAATGACAGTTGTTGTTTCTGATTATAAAAGTCATATGCGTTCATTATAGAAAATTTGAAAACTATGTATAAGCATAAAGAAGAAGACAAAAATCAGCCGGAATCCCACCCTCAGGTAATATAGTTTCTTTTTAATGGGCATCATCCCTTGTCTTGGTGGTGTTGGGTTGGGGTGGTATATATATATGACAATTACTATCTTAATGTCAGTTTATTATTCTGTCATAAATTCTATGATCCTATCAGCTATTTCCAACTCGTGGGTTAGATTTTTCACTTTTTTTTTTCTCTCTCTCTCCTCTGTCTAGGTAATGCTGGCTTGAACCGTTTTAGACATAACTTTCTGTCTTTGTTGAATTTTTTCCCCTCAGGAAAAATTCCTAAGACTAAGCTAATGGGATCAAAGTTCTTATTACATAAAATTTCAACCCTCCGATTATTTAAAAGAGAAGAGTAAGGCCCAGAGAGGAGAGGGAGTTGCTTAAAGTCATTTAGCGTTGAAGTCGCCTTGAACCCAAGGCTTCCCACTCCAGCCGCCCCGTGGTCCTGCCCCACCCACCCATGTAGGGTGGCAACACATTCTGATATGGGGAACCCACTGTTTCCCGAGGCCATTCAGTCGGGTGTTCTTTTCCCATTAACTTAAAGAGACTATAAAGGTTTTCTCATAACCAAATCCTTCCAGACGAACTGTTTGAAGGCTCTGAAGTCTCACCCGGGGGCAGGGCATTTACTAGGCTACAATAAGTCCCTGCAAAGCCTTTACAGGATCCTTAAGACCCAATTCTACAACAGAATGCTTGTTTTTATTATAAATTGAATTTTTATTATCAGCACAAATGCAAACAGTACACCGACAGAGTGAACATAAAGCCGGTGAGCAGTCGTAAATACTCTCACACCTTTGGCAGAAGTACTTGTTACCTGGGGCAACAGTTCCGGCCAAATTCTCCCAGAGGAATGGAGAATTCAAAATGTGAGACAACCCCTGCCCCATGCCTCCCCCCTTCCCTGCCCCCCTCCCCCTCTTCCCCAGTCAAAAGAAAGGGCAGAGAGGGATGAAGGTCAAGGTGGCTCCACCTCTGAAGGCCTGGGGGCTGCTCCCTGGGAAACACCAAGACTTGGGCAGAGAGGTCCTGTGAGGGGGGCAGCATGGGAGCTGGGCAGCCAGACACCCAGGCTGACCCACCCTACTTCTTTTTTATTTGAGGTAAAAACCACCATTTTAAAGGGTATAGTCCAGAAGCATTTAGTACATTCACAGTCGTGTGCAAACATCAGCTCTATCCAGTTCCGAAACATTTTCATCATCCAAAGTCAGAGAGCCCCAACAGGCGGAGAGGTGGAAGCCCGGTGGGAGGACACTGGCAGTGTGACCCCACTCCACGGTGGGGGGAGAGGGTGGCACGGAGGCAAAGGGAATCTCCTGTAAGGGGTCAGGGGAGCTCTCGGGAGAGGCAAATACGATGACATCTGGGAAATGGAAAGACATGAACTGGCTGGAGTAGGCGAGGGAGAGCACACAGGGCTTTGGACCTTTCGTCCTGAGGGCAGCGGGAGAAGCAGCAACAAAGGATGTTAAGCCTGTGATTCATCTGATGCTTCTGACTGATGCCTCGGGTCTCGGTGCAGAGAGCGGGCAGGAGGGAGGCGAGTGCATGGACACTGGTGTGGAGGTGGCTGTAGAGAGGTTAGCGGTCCCGGCCAGAAGTGACGGACGTTGATCACGGTTATATCAGGAAAACAGAACAGTAGACAGATTTGAGAACTGCTCAGAGGGACAGCGCAGTGAGAGGGGTCGATGGACTGGAGGTGGACAGTGAGGGAGGGAGAGGTTAAGGATAACACCCACCTATTTAACTTGACTCGAGGAGTTGGGTATCTGGTGATGTTACCCATGGGGACAGGGAGTCCACAGGGAGAAACAGGCATGATGACATCAGTTGGGGGACATGCAGAAGTGGAGGGATCTGGGGAGCACCTAAGGGAGAGAGGTCCCACAGGACAGCTGCAGCTTTATTTTGCCATCCCTCAGAGGTAAGTTGAGGTGCTTTTGTTCTTGTGAATGGCCTGACCTCAGTAGAGACTCAAGGAGTGTTTGTTGCTTGAATAAATGACCTCATCCTGGCCCATGTAGATACCTGGCCTACTTAGTTCTCTTCTTTTTATTTATTTCTTCCCTTTACCTACTTAAAGCTTGCCCATCCATTAAGAGTCAAGGGGATTTTGGGGGACTGGGTGAAAAAGATGAAGGTATCAAGAAGTGAAAATTGGTAGTTACAAAATAATCACAAGGATGTAAAGTATAGCATCGGGAGTACAGTCAATAATCTACTCTAATAATAGCGTAATATTAAAATTGACTGTTTCCCCACCACCACGCCTAAGCCATGCCCGCCAGCCAATCAGAGCTGCTGTATGAAATTAACCCAGCCAAGATGGCTGGTTCAGGCTGCCTAGCCACTGGCCCAAGCTGCCTTTCTCCCGCTCATTGATCCCCCCCAAGGGGACTGAGGAGCACGGCAAGGGGACTGAGGAATGGGAGAAAGGTGGCTTGGGCCCGCGGCAAGGCCTCTGGGCACCCGCCTCGCTGCCTGCTCAGGCCAGGCTCCTCGGTCCCTTTGCGGGGAATCATGAAGCCGGATAAAGGTGGCCCAGGCTGGCAGCGAGGTCACTGGGTGCCCACTGTCTGCCTGGCTGGCTCCCCAGTCCCCTTGTGGGGATCGGGGAGTGGGGAAAGGCTGGCCTGACCACGAGGCAGTGAACAGGCAGGGTTTCCCCCACTTTCCAGTGGCTAGAGGAAGATGGGGAGTAGGCAAGCCTGGCAGGCAGGCAGCACCGAGCCCTGGCCACAGCTCAAAAAAGAGAACAACATGCAGGGGATGGCAGGAGTCTGAGAGATCAACACAGGGGGTGCCTGCTCCAAGCCTCCATGGTGTGCCTGGGGGCAGGTCCCCAGCAGATAGACACACACAGAAGGACTGCTCTGAGCCTCAGATGCGGCTGGGGGCAGGCCCCCAGTGGCGACACACACACACACAAAAGGCACCTGCGGGACTGGAGCCATCCTAGGACATCTACTGAGGGGTTCTGGACTGTGAGTAGGGGCAGGCAGGCTGAGGGACCCCCACCTCCTCCCATGCACAAATTTCATGCACCAGGCCCCTAGTGTTATAATAACTATGCATGGTGGGTACTAGACATGTTGGGGAATCATTTTGTAAATTACATAAATGTCTAACCACTACACCATACACCTGAAACTACTATAAAAGAATATTGAATAGCAACTGTAATTGACACACAAAAAGCCACCTTCTCTAGGAGCCACCACCCTGGTGGCCAGGCTGCAGACCCCAGGGCAGGAGTTGAGGGGCTCTGGGGATGGCCAGGCAGTGGCTGGATCCAGAGCAATCATCCTCTCCCTTGGCCTAGACACAGGGACACGGCGAGTGTCAGAGCAGGAGGCAGGCTGGGAGGAAACCTCAGTGGATCGTGGAGCAGGAGGCTTTCTGGCTGGGATGGCTTCCTATCCTGCCGCCCAAGTGTAAGACTCGGTGACGGCAGCCAAGAAGCCAGCAGGTTCTGCCAAGACAGCGGGAACTGAGCGCGCAGTTGCCTGTGATGTGGGTCAGTGTGTCAGCCGCCAAAGCCAGGCAAGGAGTGAATCGCTGATGCCAGGGCTAAGGCACGAGCAGTGATGGAAGGGCAGGGCATGGAGCCAGGACGCTGTGCCAGGGCCCTCCTGTGCCTTCTCCCGCACATGGCTCACTTTCCTCATGGTACCCAGTGCACTTCAACTCAGGCACCACTCCTGCCTTTGCTGCTGCACAGCTATCTTCCATGACGCCTTCTCCAGTTCTCCCTACCTATCCACATCCTCCTCCACACTCGGAGCCTGAGTCAAGCAGATGCTCAGTCCTTCCTCGCTGTCCTTTACTTGGATTCAGTGCCACTTCCCCCAGGAAGTCTTCCCTGGCTCTTCCAGCTCCTCCTAACCTCTGCCACTCTGATCACCCGTCATCCTGCATCCGAAGCAGCCAGTAGACTTTCGAGGTCAAAAGACAGACTCTGGACTCAGCCTGCCTGAGTTCAAACTCGGGTTCCACCACTTAATAGCAGGCAGCGTCTAGGCAAATTAGCTAACCTCTCTGTGCCTCAATTTTCTCACTTGTTAACCAGTGTTAATAGTTTCTACCTCATGGAGCCCTCAGGGGATTAAATGCAACAATGTCTGTATTAGCCCACTGCCAGGCAAATGGAAAGTGCTCAGTAGCCATTATTCCTTAGAAAGTACATGTTACCTGAACCTTTCTCTGGTGTGTGTGTACACGTGTGTATTGTGTGTGTCCGTGTGTATGCATATGTGTGGTGTATGCACGTGTGTGTTTGTGTATGTGTGTATTTGTGGTGTGTGTCTATGAGTGTGTTTGTGTGTTCATGCATGTTTATATGTGCGTTTGTGTGCATGTATGCGTGTGATTGTGTGCACATGTGTGTGGGGGTGTGTGTGCATCAGAAGCAGAGCTTCTCTCTCCAACAGGATGGCTTCCGTGAGGAAAGGCAATGTTGCATGCTTCCGGCGCGCGCTCACATTTAACCCTGTGCTGTCGTTCCTGAGAGGCGCTCCTTCCCGTGGGCTTGAGGAAGAGCTGGGCTTGCAGGCAGGCCCTGGCCCAGCCAGCCTGTGCGCTCCAGCCTGGGAAACGTGGGGCATGTTTACCAGCTGGCTCTCTCTCTCTCTTGTCGCCTTGCTTCACTCAATCACACTAATCAGCACCAACATTAAGCTCCCCAGGCAGGGACTGGCCTGTGCATCGCGCACTGCCCCGCAGGGACTGAGAGAAGGCTGCGTGTTAGCACTTTCCACAGCCCATGGCGGGAGTTCTCCAAGCTCACAAGAGTCCCTGGAAGTGGTGTCATGACCCCCCTGTGAGAGATGAGCAAACTGAGCCTCGGGGAGGTTGAATAACGCCCAGAGATCATGGCGCCGGGAGTGGGCTGGCCTCCTAAAGTCAGGTGATTCTCCGGGGGAAGAGGAAACTGTCTCCAGGCTGTCTTCAGCCTCAAGCTGCCACATCTACCCTTCCGTGGGTCTCCAGCCTGCCAACCTGCCCGGCGCAGCACCCCGTTGGAGAGCCTTAACTATTACACCCAGGAACCCCCCTGAGCCCTGCACGGTGCCTGTGGGAGGCAGTCCCCAGCTGGCCCTTCCTATTAATTCCTGAGGAGTGGAGGGGCTGTCTGTGCTTCTCGGGGCCTCTGTCTTCGCACCTGTCAGAGGAGACCCCTCTTTCCCGTCTCCATCAGCTCCCACGCCTGTGGCTCTGCGCTGGTGCCCCTGGCGAGGCTGACATGGGAGGACGGAGTAAGAGCCAAGATTCTTAACTCAGGCTCCGCGGAATTAGATGAGCTTTGGGGGAGGACTTTAAATCGGGGGACCTAACTTACGCTTCCCCTGTGATTTCCATTTTGGTATCGCATTTCAAAATTAGTCTTTGTTCAATGACAGTGGTTTATGACAAATGAATACTTCTCTCCCGGTGAGTACGGTGTGGTGGGCAGCAGTCTACAAGCTTAGGGAACATGTGATCCTCATCCTTGGGTTGGGATGTCTACAATAGTTTCCCGTGAAGAGATATTAAAAATGTTTACTTTAAGACTTACTTTGGCCCAGCCAGTGTGGCTCAGTGGTTGAGCGTTGACCTATGAACCAAGAGGTCCCGGTTAGACTCCCCTGGTTCAGGGCGTATACCCGGGTTGCGGGCTCAGTCCCCAGTGTGGGGTGTGCAGGAGGCAGCTGATCAATGATTCTCTCTCATCATTGATGTTTCTCTCTCTCCCTCGCCTTTCCTCCCTGAAATCAATAAAAAAGAAATATACTTTTTCAAAAAAGACCTACTTTGCAGTTATGATTACGAACATCTGTTACTATTTACAGGGGACCCAGATTAAGTTAGAAAATGTCAGAGCAAAGAATCGACAAGGAAACGCCCACACCCTGCGGTTCTTATTTCTCCCACAGATGTGTTGGGATTCCCCGGGGAACGGTGTTTCTCATGGGCAGGTTCAGGCTCATTAAAGCACGAAGCCAGCACACCAAAGGAGAGGACTGCATCTGCGGGAGAAGGCCTTCTTTCCAAGGCTGCAACCTCACCAGAACATAGGTGCGCCTGATCCTGGGAGCCTCCCCGAGAAGCACGCCCCAAGGTCTTAAACCTCAGCCAGCAGAAGAGGCCACGGGTGACCCAGAGGCCCCCAGGAGCCAGTGCCTCCGAAATGGCTGTGCTGGCTTGTGGTGAGATGTAGAAAGCTCAGCCTCTGTCAAATGATGTCGTCTCACCCTGCAGCCCTAACGAGTCTTTATAGCATTTTGAGGCCTATCTTGACATATGCTGTGATCGAGTTTCTGGCGGGAGTTTCCCTTTCTATTTATTTATTCGATTAATTTTTATTTTGTCAAGAGGAGAGAGGAAGGCTCTCAGAACAATGGGTCAGGAAAGCTGGTCCATTCTGCCACCTTCCTTGGTGGTCGAATTTTGTCCTGCAAATGAGGAGTCTTTGGAGGCCCACAGTAGTTGTATTTTGCGGACAATGAGCCATTTTCATTAAGATGTTTCTAATGGATGACCATGAAGCCGTGCATGGCATGTCCTACCTGCGCTCATCCCTTTTATATGGGCAGTTATGCCCCTTCCTCGTTTTGTTTGAGTGTCCTTTTCCCCCTTTGATTAGATTTGCCAGAATTTCTGTAGTTTCTAATATTTTAAAAGACCAAGCTCTTTGTTTTGTTTATTGATTCCACTGGGTTTGGTTTTTTTTTCTCTCTAATGTATTTACTTGAACTTTCATCTTTATTATTATGTTATTCCCATATTCCTTTGGGTTGTTTTTGTCTCTTTTCTAGAACATAAAGTTGGCTGCTTCTCTCTTTGTGATGATAACTTGGTTTAAAGTTGTGAATGTCTGCATACTGCAAAACCATCTATGTATTACTTTTCATTGGTTCGTGTATGTTTTAATAGGCACATGAGATCCTCTAGAGGAAAAGTAACAGTGAACAAAAGAAAAAAAAAAAAGGAAAAAATTAAGTCACCATAAAATCCCATTTCCTCGAGAGATATAATTATTTCAGTATACATTTTCTAGACCTTTCTTTTTGCAGCAATAATACATATAAATTTTTGAATTTATGTTTAGAAAGATCTGATACAATGAAGATCAAATTATTATACACTCTTATTATTTATTTGTTCACATTTAAATCTTATAAGCATCTGGATTTATTTTGGTGCATGGTAGGAGTTTCTTTTCCCCGCAGTAGACAGTTGGTCTCAGCCATACCCCATCCTTTGCCCGTGGATATGATCGTGATCACGTAGACAATGTGTACAGATACGTATGAAATCGCACTCTCGCATCTGTTCCCCGCACTCTACTTTGTATATTGTCTGTCCATTCATTCACAGAACCAGCTCCGGTTCCCTGCAGTGGCTCAAAGGGCCAGCTCTGAGTTTGCATCTCTATACAAAAGGGGCTGTGGTCACATAGCTACAGCCCATCAGTGACGGAAAAGCTAAATACATGTCCTGAGGGGCAGCCAGGGAAGAAAGTTAGGGGGCGTCATTACAAATGGGGCAACTGTGAGGTACAAAGAGATTAATTCACCAGGCGAGTCCACGCAGCAAGTGTAGAGATTATAATCGGGCCTCTGGACACTGGGACTAGTGGCACCCCCTGATCCACACTGCCTCCAGCCCCCTGTTCCCATGTACCTCTTGGGAGGCCCAGGTTCTGCTTCCAAGGACAGGCCCCATGTGTCCTTCTGCCAGGAGTGCTGATCTTGCTTCAACCGGTCATACCGAGCCTCTCTGTTCGAGTCCCTGCCCTTGGAGCTAACCCTTCCAGCCCTTCCATGGCCAGACTCTTGGCTGGTCCCTTTATGTCACTGGTCACAGGATCCTTGAGCCCACGTTGGGAGGGGAATTAACACCCCCTGCTCTGGGGCTGCCCTACCCAACAGCCAAGCTCCCTCCCACAACTCTCCGGGTAGGATGTTACCTTATGCATGGGCACCCCTGATTGGCCTAGGGAGACACTTGGCCCACCGAGGACCCACCTATAGGCTGGCCACCTATGACATGGGGGGGCCCAAGGAGCTCATTTTTGGAGTTTCTTCAAATCCTGATGCCCTCCCACTCCATGCCTATCCTTACAATAAACCTCCTTTTCTTAAGATGGCATCAGGGGTACCCAGTCCTTGCAACCAGCATGCTAACCTACAGATGAGAGAACACAGGCTCTGGGAGGTTTCAGAAGAAAGTCACACAAGCAGGAAGTGGCGGAGCTGAGACCCACCCTGGAGCCCTCTCATTCCAGAAACCATGATCTTTCCAGGGCTCAACACGAGGTTTACCAGCTCCCCACAGAGGCCACTGCCCACCGGATGGACATGCCAGCTCCTCCTCTCCTGTGTCAGTCTAACCTCTTGGACAAAGGCACTGTCGGCAGCTACCTGCTGTGGGGCGCAAACCACATGACAAAGTGCAAAGGTCTTCACCGCCTGGGCATGGTTTTGTCCTTTAAGGTGGGTATTATCAGCCCAATTTTACAGGTAAATAAAACAGTTCAGTGAAGTGCCTACCCAGTCACAGAGCAAGAGGTGATGACGCCAAGACTGAAGCCCAGGTTGGTCTGCCCAGGGCCTCTGCTTATAACTTCTACCGAGGATTCCAGCAGCAGAGGGAGGGGCAACAATAACCATCTCTTTGCTGGTCCTGCGCACATGAACGTGCTGACAGGTGCGCACATTCTCTCACGCTGCTCCCAGTTTTCCTGTCGACATTCTACTTGCCCCTCAGAACCCGTTACACCCACCCCTCCCCCAGGAAGCCCTCCCTGATCTCCTTGCGGATGGTCTCTCTTCCTCTCCATTTCACAGCTTACTCCCCTACTCCGTGCGGTGGGTCGTTTCTCTTGTTAACTGGCTCCCTAACCACAAGAGGACATGATCTATGCTTTTCGTTCATTTCTGAGAACCCTCGAGTTTACAGGGCACCCTGAAGTCCATTCTCCTTCTCAACCTGTAACACTGACCAGGAGTCAGCAAGGTGGAGGCGGCCATTCCGTTTTATAAGCAAGGGAACTGAGGCTGCTGGAGGGGCCAGGCTCAGGCCACACTGGGCTGATTACAAAGTCCACTTCTCTGGACCCGGCTTTGCAATGCAGATTCCATACAAAGGCCGGGCAGTGAGTGACTTGAAATACATATTTCCAGGTTTGTCATGTTTAAGGTGACCAGATTTTAACATTGGTAAAGCGGGACACCATTGACCCGGGCGGTTCTTTTTTATTGTTATTATTACTTAAAATATTACAAAGAGTAGTACATATGTCTCTTTCCATATGGGACTTTTTTAAAACGACGTGGGACAAATTGTTCAAAAGCGGCACTGTCCGGCCAAAAGCGGGACATCTGGTCACCTTAGACTCATGTTGCAACTCGCCTGCAGATCCTCGCTCCCTGCATAAAGAAACTTCTCTAGAAAGCCAGTGAAGCCACATCCCCCACACCCAGAGTCCCCGCTGGCCCAGCACCAGTGTGTCCTGGGATGCTGAATACATCCACATCACCTGAGGGCCAGCAGCATCCCAGCTGTGGCTCCTAAGGAGGGGCCTGTGGATCCCATGTGACCGCCGAACCAGCTGAGGGGACGGGGTATGGTCCTGGGGCTGGAGCAAGCTGTGGCCGAGCCTTCCTCACTCTCTGGGGAGAACTAGATTTGAGGTTCTGAGCAGGTTGCAGTGGCAGCCCCTCCCATAGTTCTTTGCTCTCTCTGTGTATTAATCAGGATGGTGGGTTATGCAGCATCGAACAATGACCAACCCTCTGTGCCTTAACACTACAAACATTTATTTCTTGCCCATGAAAATCCACTGAGGTCCCCGCGCAGTGAGCCCGTGACACAGGCTGCTTTGATCGCGTGGCTCCCATCGCAGTCTGGGCCCCGCCATGGTCCCTGCGGCAGAGGAAGGGAGAAGCCGGGGAAC
Organism: Murina feae; assembly: GCA_004026665.1. Classification (NCBI taxonomy): domain Eukaryota; kingdom Metazoa; phylum Chordata; class Mammalia; order Chiroptera; family Vespertilionidae; genus Murina; species Murina feae. The sequence goes on along the minus strand of PVJC01011337.1, from coordinate 11,401 downwards.
TGCACTGAATTCTATCCCGTCTCCACCTGCGAGTGCTGATTGTGCTGCGTTTCATGAGACAGAAACATCACACGGCCCCGATGACTACAAGGGAGCTGGGGAGTTCTGTGTGTGTTAAGGCAAAAGGGGTATCTGGACGCCCAAAATGTGCATTCCCCTGTTCACAGGAACCCCAACATTGAGGTTCCCTCCCCCTCTCCTCTGCTTGGAACATTCTTAAAGATACTCATTTGGAAGTCTGGGTCCAGGTGGCGGCGTAGGTAAACGAGGTACTTGGAACCACCCACAACCACATTGTAATTACGAATAAACTACAGAACAAGCGTCGTTCAGAATACCTGGGATCTAGCAGAACAGAAGTCCTACAACGTAGAAAGAAGCCATATCAAGACTGGTGGGAGGGGTAGAGACGCTGAACAAGCCAGTCCCACACGCACGAGTGGCAGATAAAAATCGAGAGAGATATCTCAGCCGCAGAGGTTCCTTCCACCCCACACTATGCCCCCAGCCCAGGGTTCCAGTGCTGGGAAGAGAAGCCCCCCTAACTTTCTGGCTGTGAAAACCAGAGGAGGTTGTAGCTGAGTAAGAAAGGCGTTCCTCCTAAAGGGCCCACATGTACTTACTCTGACTCACTGGCTCAGAGCTCCAGTGCTGGGCCAACAGCTTGAAAGGTGCCGGGGACATCCAAAGGGGGACTGAATCATCTGGCTTCAGTGCGAGGGCTGGAGAGACAACCTTCTCTCAGTCAGAAGTCCTGGCAGAGGCCATTGCTCCTTTGCAGAGCCCACCCCACACAACCAGCAGGTGAGAGACTAACTCTCCATGAACACTGTTGGCCCTGCCCTGGTGAGTCCCTAAGACTCCACCCCATCCAATTTGCAGGTACATCCAAGCTGGTTTGGTCCAGTGGCTTTTATATACAAATGGCCTGTCTTGTCTCATGCTTTGGACTTTACTAAAAGCTCTCAAGAGGAGGAGCCAAGATGGCAGCGTAGGTAAACGCCTGTATCCGCCGCCTCCCATAACCACATCAAAATGACAACTGAAATACAGAACAACTGTTATCCAGAACCACCGGAAAGCTGGCCGAATGGAAGTCCTACAGCTAGAGAAGTAAAGGAGAAAGCACACTGAGACTGGGAGGAGGTGCGGAATGGGCTAGTCCCAGCCTCACACCAGACCCCCAGCCCAGGGTCCCAGAGCAGTAAGGACTACGGGCTGTAAAAACCAGGGTGGATTGGGACTCAGTGACACAGAGGCTGCTGGAGACCCAGCTGTTCCTCTTAAAAGGCCAACACCATAAACTGACCTTACAAGATCCTGCTTCCTCTGAGCTTCAGCACCAGGGTGAGGCTCTAGGGAACACAGGCACATACCAGGAAGAACTGGATTGTCTGGCATCGGGGCAGGAACTCAGAGCGGCTTTCTCCCAGATGGAGGTGCTCACAGGGCTGACTGGCAGGCATTTCTGTTTGCTTCGAGATGGTGATTCCCTAAGACCCCACCTCATCCAATTTACAACCCCACCCAAGCTGTGGGCAGCAGCTTTTGCATATGAAAGGCTAAATCTCTCAAATGAGCTGCAGCTGGGTCAGAGAGCCCCAAACCTATCAATATAAGGCCCAAGACCCAGCACCAGCATCAGGCTGCCTTGCTTCACAGCTGGGCCTCGTCTGGGCACTTCCAAACCCAGTACAAAGAGGAGGAATCTGCAGATCTCTCAGTAGCTCCTACTGGGTGGCTCAGGCAGTGGCTGACTTTGCACCTTCCTGGAGACCCAAGAGCCAGTGTACCCAGTGGTCAGTGTCAGACCATATCAGATTACAACTCTACACATCCATAAGTGACACACTCAAGGGGCAGACTCAGCGAGCACCAAAGCCCCCATTGAAGCAAGTCCTGCTCCATAGGGATGTCTCCTGCATAGCAGCTCTCCCACTGTAGTCGCAGCTGCTCCTTATAGCCAATTGCTCTGGAGGTCAATTCCTCCCAGTGACACTGGTAGCAATCAAGTCGTAACTCTACAACAAGACTGTGTTCACAGCTCCCAAAGGGGGGCACCTAGGCTCCCAGCTTAGGTGACTGGGGAGGATTTGCCACTGGGCCCTATAGGACACCTACTACACAAGGCCACTCTACCAATCAAGGAGACATAGCAGCTCTACCTGATACAGAAACAAACACAGGGAAGCAGCCGAAATTACAAGACAGAGAAACAGGTCTCAAATGAAAGAACTGGAGAAATCTCCAGAAAAAAAGAACAAAATGAAATGGAGGCAAGCCACTACCAGATACAGAGTTCAAAACAAAGGTTATAAGGATGGTCAAGGAATTTAGTGAGAACTTCAACAGCATAAAAAAGGAATGGAAGTCATAAAAACACACACACAACAGTCAGAAATGAAGACTACACTAAATGAAAGGAAGAGCACATTACGGGGAACCAACAGTAGAGTAGATGAAGCAGAGGATCAAGTCATTGATTCGGAAGGTAAGGAAGCAGAAAACACACAATCAGAACAGCAAACAGAAAAAAAGAATTAAAAAATCTGAAGACAGTGTAAGAAGCCTCTGGGGCAACTTCAAGCCCAATGCTAGACACAATCATCGAAGGAGGTCCCTGCCTTCCAGGACTCCCCAGATGCCTGAAATGTCACACCAGGTTCCTTCCTTTGGCGAAAGGACTCTTTGCTGAGAAAAGAACACTTCAATTGAAGAGGGTTCTTTGCCCTCCGTAAGAGGACCCCGCATCACAGGTTCAGCCTTGGCTTCCTTCTCATGTGATCACCTACTGCAGTTTTTCTACAGCAAGAATGGGCCTGAGGTCATCTTGGTTAAGGAGAAACCAATATTTGCTCTTGATTTTGAGAAGGGGAGGGGACTCAGTCTGCCTGTCCTAGCCCTGCCTGGCAGAGGTTATGAGAAGGTGACTTTTGCATTAAAAGCCCAGCTCATGTTTTATGTATTTCTAAAGAGCCATCATTTGAACTTAATTTCTCCTTCCTTTAAGACAAGAACCTAATGTTAGTATTTAAAATGTCACACACAGCCAGAGGCCTCCGCGGGTCGTGGAGGGCTAGACAATTTATAGAGGGAAATAATAAAATTGGCGCCGAATGACTGCAAGACTCAGAGTGTTGCCTATGAGGTGGAGAGAAGATCTGAAACCAAACCCTGATAAATCTTAGGGAAGCAGATAGCAGAGTTTGAAATAAAGGAAGGGGCTCAGTAGGCTGAGTGTAAACTTTAAGTCCACGTTATAAAGGTTAGTGAGCGGAAGTGACCCTTGGGTTGGCAGTGAATCCTGGAGGGTCATCGTGTGCATGGAGTAGGCCCTGCATCTAGGTCACCTCATTGCAAACAGCATCCCTATTTACCAACAGGACCACTGAGACCTTGAGGCACAGACTCACAGAGCTAGTGAGTCGCAAAGCTGGGATTTGACACTAGTCTGCCCAGATTAATACACATAAAGGAATCTGAACAGTGTCAGGCACACAGAAAGTACCGTGTCCACGCTGGCTGTTGTTATTATTATTACCACTGCAATGATTATTTCAACGCCTAAAGGTGTAAGCCTTAGGGTCTTGTGGGTCTCATAGTAGGATTCCTTCAAAGACTTTATGTGGCGGTTGTCACCCCAAAACTACCTCAGTGATTCTGGAAACTCAGGTTGATTGTTGCCAAGAGTGGATCTTGGCAGAAACTGGTAACCATCACAGCCTAAGCCCCTCCAACCACGGCTGCCCCAAAATGCTGTGTGTGGGAATAGCTCTTTATTACCCATGTTGCCTTGCGATGGCTTCCGTGACTTTACCGACATAGGTGCACATCTTTCCGTCTCAGTGCACAGAGCCGCACTCGTGTCCTGACTGGCTGTGTTGCAGATGAGTGGCTCGTTCCCTTGTATGGTTGGACACTTTGGTCCTTTCCCATTTTCACTATTAAAAACGATGCTGCAGTGAGCATCCTTGCGCGCGGCTGGTAGTGTTTCTGCAGGACAGGTGCCTAGAAGTGGGATCACTGAGTCAAGGGGTAGATACATTAAATTTTTGATAATTAATGCCAGTAGCTCCTCCCAGAAGTTCTATTTATACTTTCACCTCCCTCCCCACCCTTCCCAATAAAGGAAATAGCCATCTTGTCATTATTTAATTTATATTTATGTTATTATCAATGGAGAGCATTTTTATATATTTATTGGCATGTAAGCCTATATTTATCTGTATTTCTCCTTTTGAGAATTATCACATCATATCATTGAACCCATTTTTATTGGGTTATTGTCCTTGCTTTATTCATTTGCAAGCGTAGTTAATGTCTTGTAGATATTAATCTTTGGTTTGTTATATGGGCTGCACATATTTTCTCCTCGCAGCTCATGTGTCTTTTATTTTTGTTTATTGTTCATGTTGCCCAATAGAGTTTTAAATGTGGGGGGTAATCCATCTGTCAGTCTTTTCCTTTGTGGCTTCTGAGATTTTTATCTTGTTTTGGAAAGCCTTCCTCACCCGGGAATTATGGAAGTATTTTCCTGTATGGTAATTTTGTTAATTCTGTCCTTTACATTTATGTCTGTAATTCACCTGGAATTCGTTCTTGTTTGTGACATGAGGAAAGACCCATTGTCATTCCCAAAGGACAGCCAGTTGACCCAGCCCAAGTACTGAGCATTCACCCTTTCCTCACTGGTCTTACATGTTCACTTTTATCACATCTTCCCCGCCACCCCACCCCCCCACCCCCATATACCTCAGTCTGCTTCTAGACTCCAGAACCTGGGGGTTCTCAAACTTTGCTGCATGTCGGAACCACGTGAGGAGCTTTTGAAAAATCTCATACCTAGGCCACACCCCCAGTTAATTAAATCAGATTCTCTAGGAATGTCGCCAAAGTATAAGTCGTTTCTCACTCCCCACATGTGAGAGCTAGCACTAATGCGGCGGTTCTCTAACCTCGGTGTCCATCAAACCACGTGGGACATGGGTCACCTTCTCTCCTTCTACGAGCCTGGGCCTCTGTCTTCTCCGGTGTCCTTCCGGGAGGTTCTGACAAGGTGTTTGGGAACCAATGCTCTAGTCAGCTCGAGGCCTCCAGAGAACCGCAATTCAACGGGCAACCCCATCACCCGACAGCCACCAAAGGCCCCTGAACCCCAGGAAGGGAGCTGTTTGAGGTGGGGCCCAGCCTGAATGGCCTGCCTGGGACTTTCCTTCCCTCGAAGCTCAAGGAAGGTCTCTTGCTGCACCTCCTTCCTTAGGGAGCCCCAGGCCCTGCTGTGGCCTCGGGGGGCCCGGCCCTGGCTGGCGGCAGGTCGGCAGGTGGAGGTTCCTGGCTGAGCGGGAACTAGGAACAGCAGCCATGAAGAACTGGTGCACTGCCCATCCTTCCTCCCCACGACCAAACCTCCTCGTCACCACCCTTCCCATTCCTTCCCTCTGGGATCGATCCATCTGGCCTTGAGGAACGAGCATTTCTGTGACCTCTTCAGCGATCTCACACACCAGGGCGCACCAAGCAGGGCCACTCTGCTTTGTTTTGTTTTGTTTTGTTTTGTTTTGTTCAAGCCTCTCCACCCCCAAGGCAATGCTTTTTCTTCTTTGTTCTACACAAATCACCCACTTTGGCTCTGCACAGCCCACCCGTGCCCTCCCCAGCCTTTCACTGCCTCTCAGAATCCTGGGCCTCCTTCTCAACCTGGGCTGCACCTTTGAGCCACCGGGAGAGCTTTTGAGCAATCCTGAGGCCTAAGCCACGCCCCAGGCGATTAAACCGGCAGCTCTGGGGGCGGGCCCTGGGGTCCAAGTTCTAAAACTCCGCAGGTGGCTCCGCTGTGCAGCCGGGGTGGGAGCCTCTCAGTTCTAAGCCAGGCTTCTGTGCTTTGAGGCGACCTCTAATTTCATCTGCTCCCCCCCTAAGGTGCACACATACCCACTCTTATTTTTCTTTTAAATAAAAATATTCCCTTTCTTTGTTCCGTGTGGAGTAGATAATTTTATGCAAATTTTAAAGATACAAAAAGAGTAGAAAGAAAAGTTTTCTGCCCACCTGGCCGCCCTCAGCTCCCCTCCCCAGAGGGAAAGGCCTTTACCCTCAGCTCTGAGGGAACCGGCCAGGTTGGTGGGTCACACAGGCCTGGGATTGAATCCTGCTTCTGCCACTGACTTCCCCTAGGACCCTGGGTTCGTCATCTCCGCTCTCCCACCCTCGGTTTGCTTGTCTGTAAAATGGAGATAATGACACCTGCCTCTTGGAGTTGTCAAGGAGGGTTAGGAAGTGTTTTGGTTTTCTATGGCAGCCCAGCCAATGATGCCAACACTTAGAAGCTGATAAAACAACAACAACAACAACAAAAACAACAAAACCCACCATTTTATTTGCTCATGATTCCTTCTATGAGCCTGCTCGTTCCTCAAGGCCAGATGGATCGATCCCAGAGGGAAAGAATGGGAAGGGTGGTGACGAGGAGGTTTGGTCGTGGGTCAGGAATTCAGGTGTGGGCGGTCCTGGCCCAGGAGCTGTGTGACCCCTGGTGTCAGTCTTGTAGCTGGTGACTGGGCTGAACTAGCTCCAAGACAGCTTCACTCACGTGACTGACACATCGGGATCTCTCTCCATGGCTTCTCCCTCGTCACTAGCTTGGGCTTCCTCACAGCATGGTCTCTGGCGGCTGGACACGGAGGGCCATCATGGAGAGCATGAAGCAGGGAAGTGAATGTGCTGCCATCTCTTAGTGCCTGGTCTCAGAAGTTCACAGTCAACGCAGACGCAAGGGGAGGAGGAACACACACCGATTCTTGGTGAGTAAGTGGTACCGTGACACTGCCCAGGAGCACGTGGGGTGGGATGTTGTTGCAGTGTCTTTGGAAACAAATCCACCAGGAGAGGAGTGGACACAAAGTGCTCAGCAGAGCAGGTGCCCAGCAAATAATAGTTCCCTGTTCTTACTGCACAGGTCGTTCACCGTTTACTGCAGCTCATAGTTTAAATACTAGAGGCCCAACGCATGAGATTCTGCAAGGACCTTGGCCCCAGTCCCCTCTCGCCACCAAGGCCAGGGGGCCTCCGCTGCCTCTGCTGAGGCCCCTGCCCACTGCAGCTTTGTCCAGAAGGAAGGACATCTGGGAGGATGTCTGGTCTAATTAGCATATTACGTTTTTATTATTATAGATGTCTCTTAAGTCCCATGTCCAGCGCCTGGCTGAGGGGCTGGCAGAGAATAGATGGCCAGTGAATGTTTCTATGCAATCTCAGAGCTGACCGTGAGGTCCTGTGAGGGTCAATGGGGTGGGTTCCTAAAATGCCAGGTCATGAGATTCCCCCTCCCTGACCTCTACCCTCACTCCACCCTCTTACACGCCGGTCACTCTGGTCTGCTGTGTCCAAAACCCAAAATATCCTCCTTTTCTCTCGTCATCACAGTGTCTTCCTGATCCTCCACGTTTGCCACCAAGAGACAACTTAAATGTCACCTATCCCTGAAGCCTTCCCCGGTCTCCTGAGCACAGAGACAAAGCACGCATGTCTGAGCACCCACTGGATGGGGGGCATGTTGCAGGCCCAGGGTGTGAACAGGATGGGGAGAGGTGAGGAAGGGGCGGTGAGGGAGGACCAGGGAGCAACAAGAGCAGAGGCAGAAGAGGTGAGAGAGGCATGGAGGGGCCCCCACCTGGAAAGGCCGCAAAGGGAGTGGGATGGGATTGGGCGACTAGACCAAGCTCTGTAACGAGTTGGGAGCTGCATTCTCCAGGCAAAAGGGAGCCCCCGCAGGCCCTGCTAGGAGAGAAGAGACAGCTGTGCAGGCACCAGACGAGCAGAGGACAAAGGCATGATGTACCATCCTGGAACTCATCACGCTGAGAGCTGGACAGTCAGAGCAGGCTGTCCACACCGAATCCCCCTCCCACATAGGCAGGGAAACTGAGGCCAGGGAGGGGGAGGGGATGGCCCAGAGTGGAGGCCATTGGCCTGGGCCACATGGCTGGATTCCAGAGAATAAGTCTGCCAGACGTGCCTGACATTGAGAAGTGTCCTAGAGGCACCCTAGGGGGGTGGTGATTGACAGGTCTGATGAAAGCGCCCCTCTTATGATTGAAATTTATACGCATCCTGCTGACCTCTCATTAGTATTCATGGCTATTATTTTTCAACTGAAAACCTGGGAGTCTGGCCTCTGGACTGACAGAGCTAAACTCTGGGGGCGCTTTCCAGGAAGCAAAACTGGACATCGCGCTGGGGGCTGCCCGCCGCCTCTAATTTCCATGTGACCTCGCTGAGTCTGAGGAGGCTCCGGCTCCCTCCAGCTCTCATGTAGTCATCCGCTCGCTAACAGGTATTTTTCAACAGCTGCTACTTGCCAGGCGCTGCAGTGGGTGCTAAGGATAGACCCCAAAATCACGACACACAGGGGCCCTGCTCTCCTGTGCCTTACTGTCACATGGAGCAGACAGACTATGAAGGACACCAAGAGAGCAAAAACACAGCTTGTGACAAGTGCCAGGAAGGACACAGCAGGATGTGCCGGGCCTGAGGTAGGCCTTTATGTCTCCCCTTGACAGCGTTGATCCAAGATCACCAAGGGCGAAGTGCCGGAAGGGACCGGACACGGCGCGTCGGCAGGCAGATGCCTAACCAACCTGCCCGCGCACCTGGTTCTGTCCCCACAGACGCAGGTGTTACCTCCACAGTGTTCTAACTCCTCTGCGCTCTAGCTGTAAGACTAAGGCAAGTGGCTTAGCCCTTCTGTGCCTCTGCTACCTCGTCGGTACGATGGGGCCGTTGTGAGGATGGCCAGAGTTAGTGCGTGGAAAGTCTTAGAGTGTGTCTGGCCCTTAGTTTTGGCTGGACAGGGGAAGCGTGTGTTTTCAGCAAGCCTGTTGCCGACCCTGGCAGGCCTGACTCCTCTCCCCTGTGCTTGGCAGCCAGGCTGCCACTGGAGGAACCTGTGCGTTTTCTGCGCAGCAAGGTTTGTGTTCTATGCCGGCATGACCCGCAGAAAGTGCTCCGATCGTAGCTGAGCAGTGTCGTAAGCACAACAACCCCCTTAGATAAGGTAAGCCACGTAATGAGCTTCGGGGCGATCCCCTCGATGTGAATGGCTCTGCTTTTAAAGGGACTATCTCTGCCTTCGGTTTTTGATAAGATGATATCTCCGTTAATCCATTTCTCCGCTGAATCCTCTCCCTCCGTCTTCATGATCTCCTACCACGTGTTTTTGTTGGGACTTTGCTGGACCAGCTCCATCGCAAGGGGCCTCCACGCTGTGCTAAGAAGAGGAGATAAAATTCAGAACAACTCGGAGCTTCGCCTGTCCGAGGGCCAGGTTGGCTGTCACTCCTAGTTTCAGCATCTGGACCCTCAGGTCACAGGAAAACCCCTTAGCTGGACACATCTTCCCTCCGGAAGTTCTGTGGCTGCTCTGCAGGACCCTCCTAGCGATGGGGAAGAACAGAAACCTGTTAGTCAGCCGCAGGGGCTCTTGCGCTGGGAATCAGCATTGCAGACTTTCAGCAGTAAGTGGGGTGGCCTGGGTCGAAGCCTGCAGACAGGGTTCACCATGCAGGTCCCCAGCGAGCCCGCCATGGCTGGGCAGACTCTCCCTGCCGTGGAGACAGCACTCCACCAGGAGGCAGGACACCTGGGCCACTGGGCGAGTCATGCCACCTGCTCTGGGTCTCGCTTTCCTGTAAGAAATGACCGATTTGGCTTGGACAGTCTCTAAGGCTCCTGTTCTCTTAGCCAGCTTCTGAGCCCATGCACACTTGGGGACCCCATGACTGCTTGGTCCCAAGGTGTGGGGCACGGAGAAAAGATTTACGCCCTCCCGGAGGGCACGGCTGTATGTCTAGGCCTGTCCAGTGGTGGTTGTCCAGCCACCCTAGCAGCCACCAGTCCCATGTGGCCTATTTCATTTAAATGGAATTAAATCCAACGCACTTTCAAACACAGTAAGTACTTCACCACGGTAGCAATGCTTCCTGTGCTCCACGGTCCCATGGAGCCGGTGACCAGTGCATTGGATGGCGCATGCAGGCGACCTTTCCAGCACCACGGAGAGTCTAACGCTATGACAACACTAGTGCAAACGGCCTTTCCTCATAAATCACCTACTTTCGTTTTATAATGACTCGGTGAGCTGAGCGGAGGGGACTCACAAGACCGAGACTCAGCTCTGCTCTGTGCTTCCCAGGCATCGCCTTTGCACACACATCGCGCGTAATCTGCTCAACACCTCCTCCAAGAAACCATCAGTGTCTTCCTTTTCCTCAGTAGGACAACTGTGGCCAGAAACGCGAAGGCATTTCCCCAAAGTTACCCAGCTGGTAACTGACCCCTCCCCACTGCACTGAGGCAGCCAGGCGGGGCATTTGCATCCTCCTGAGATGATGGAGGGTCTGAGGCTCAGGGCGGTCCCATGACAAGGGCCAGGTGTCCCCACCCCGGGGGAGGCCTCTCCCCGCTCCTGTGAGCAGGCACCTGCAGTCAGGGCTTCCTGGTGCTGAGTCCTGGGCTCTGCGAGGAATACTTTCTGTCTGGGAAACGACAAAAAAAGAGAAAATTCATGCTTTGGCCGCGACGAAAATGAAATTTTCCAATTTGCGAGTCAGAAGCATTTCCCTGTTCAGAGATAAGAGTAAATGTGAGTCTTTGTTATCGGTGATTAATTCATTACAGGGCGGTCTGCTCGCGGTGTCTGGCCCACTGCGTGGTTTAAGAAGCCCGCATACCTGGCTGCAGTCACTAGCTGACCCCCAAACCCATCTGGCCTTATCACTTATCTCCTTGGCGACACTGCTTGGTGATTTGGGGGGCGGTGGGGGTTTCAGGGAAGGCTGCATGGAGGAAGTGTGTGTGTGTGCACACACCTGTCTGGGGCCGTCTCATTAGGTCGGAGAAATGAGCTCTCCCACCCTTGGTTCTAACCAAGGCCTGCCTGCAGGAGACCCAAGGCCTGAGCCTACCGCCTCTTTCTCCTCGACCCTTCCTATTTAGTAAGAATTCATCGTTGTTAAGAAAGTTGCTAACGGGGGAGGCAAAATGGGTGGCAGTGTTCCTGCTGACTTCAGCTGATTGGCAGTGACTGCCCACAGTGCTAGTGGAGCAGGGGACTGAGGGCGCCAAGGGCCCCCGCCTGGTACATTGTTTCCAACTCCCCCAAGAGCCCAGGGCGAGCCCACCGCGGGCATCTCGGCTTCCCCTGCTGGCTACACCTCAGCTTCAGAGGAAAGGCCTGGGGAGGTGGTGGGAGAGGGTTGGGAGCAACGCAAAATGGGGAACCCGAGTGAGCTGGCCCCATGCAGGAGCCCCACAGGGAGGAGGGGCACGCAGACCCTGTGCCTCGCTATCCCCACCTGCAAAATGGGGTGGTCATACCATAGCTAGTGCTTGATGGGCACTTCGC
>PVJC01011336.1:19341-41887 GCA_004026665.1 Murina feae | reverse complement strand
TGAACAACTGTGGAAGATATTACGTCTCCTCGAGGGGAAGGCAGGTATGTCTACCATCTGGTATATTAGTGTTTTCTTCAGATCTGCAAAAGTTGGGCAGATTTGCTTGAATTCTTTACAAAAGATTCAGGTACCCTAAACTTGGGGTTCCTCAGCTGTGATGTAAACCCACGGAATGTTCAGGCACCCACCTGGGCCACTTTGCATTGCTCCCATGGGACTTGTGGGGCAAGGGGAACTGACAAGAACATGAAGCCCATGCTGCCTGTACTGTTAAAGTTGTTTGGCTGTGATCCAGGAGTCTCATGTCTTTTGCCAGGATCCATGAAATGTTGGCAGGCTAACTTCTGTTTGCAAGTACAGTTAAATCTCAGATGCTTCATTTTCTTGACAGTGTCCTTAACTATTTCTCTTAGAATCATTTACCTAATGTACTAAAGTAAAATGTATATTTTATTAATTTTTAGACAGAGAGAAGAAAAATCAGTGTGTTGTTCCACATTTGTTAAACATTCATTGGTTGCTTCTTACATGTGCTCCAACCTGGACCAAACACACAACCTTGGCACATTGGGATGATGGTCTTACCAATTGAGCTGCCCAGCCAATTTGTGTCCTATTTAGAAACCTGCCTGTTCTACAGGGTCATGAAGATGATTCTGTGTTAGTTTCTGGAAGCGTTATTGTTTAAACTTGCACATTTAGATCTACAATCCATATGGAATTCATTTGTGTGTATGTGTGATATAGAGGTTAAAGGGGTTTTTGTTTGTTTTTTCTCCATGTGGATATCCAACTGATCCTGCAGTTTCTATCAAAAAGACAATTCATCCTGAATCATAAATCAGGTGACCAATCGATTTCTCTATCGTTGCCAGTATTAACACTGTTTTAATTACTATGGCTTTATAAGATTTTACATCTGTAATGTAAGTTCTCTAACTTCATATTCCAGATTGACTTGACTATTCTTGCCTTTTATATTCCTATATAAATTTTTAAAACATTATAATTTCTACCAAAGAAAGAAAAAGACTTCTAGGCTTACAATTGGGATTGCATTAAATCTGGGGTGAAATGACATTTTTACAGTTTTGTTTTCCAGTCTATGAGTATGGTAAGTCACTGCATAGAAATAAAACAGACATATTTGCAAATGTCATAATTGTGTATGTAGAAGTCTAAAAGAAGTCACAAAGTACTAGAATTAAGTGAACTTTCAAAGGCCTCTGAATACAAAATAATATACAGAATTACATTGTTTTCCTGTGTACTGGCAACAATTGGAAAGGAAAACTTTTTAATGGTACCATTTACAATAAAATAAACAAAATTCACTGAAAGATGTGTACAATACCCACTAAGAAAATTATGGAAGATTCAGAAAAATTAAAGACCTACATACAGGTAAATAACTTTCTTAGGTAGAGCATTTTCACATAAAATTACTAAAGTAAATGGGTATACTCTGAGGACCTAATGGAATTTTAGCCTTTTTAAAAATAATACACATATATTTTTTGTTGATTTCAGAGAAGAAGGGAGAGGGAGAGATTGAAACATCAATGAGATAGAATCATTGATCAGCTACCTTCTGCATGCCCCCTACTGGGGATTGAACCCACCACCCAGACATGTCCGGAGTTGAACCTAGGACTGTTTAGTCCACAGGCTGACGCTCTATCTACTGAGCCAAACCGGTGATGGCAAAGTCTTTTAAAAAAATATATATACTAGAGGCCTAGTGCACAAAATTCATGCACTGGGGGAGGGGGGTGTGTGTTCCTCAGCCCAGCCTGCACCCTTTCAAATCTGGGAGCCCTGTGGGATCAGGCCTAAACAGTCTGTTGGACATCCCTCTCACAATCCAGGACTGCTGGCTCCAACCGTTCGCCTGCCTGCCAGCCTGATCACCCCCTAACTACACTCCTGGCAGCCCGATCGATGCTTAACTGCTCCCCTGCTGGCCCGATTGCCCCCAACTGCCCTTCCCTACTGGCCCAGTCACCCCCAACTGCCCTCCCCTGCCAGCCCGGTTGCCCCCAACTGCCCTCCCCTGCTGGCCATCTTGTGGCAATCATCTTGTGATGACATGAGGCAGTCATCTTGTGACTACATGGGGTCGGCCATCTCGTGGGAGGGTGTGACAGTCAATTTGCATATTCCTCTTTATTAGATAGGATTTTTTAAAAATTGATTTTAGAGATAAAAGGAGACAGAAACATCAATGTTGAGAGAGAATCATTGATTGGCTGCCTCTTGTACCCCCCCCCCTTCCCCACTGGGGATTGAGCCCACAACCAGAGCATGTGCCCTTGACCAGAATCAAACCCAGGACCCTTCAGTCCCCAAGCTGACACTCTATCCACTGAGCCAAACTGGCCAGGGCAAAACCTTACTTTTTAATTTACACTTAGAAAGATTAATCACATTGTTTTATAGCTATGATTTTTACTAAACAAATCACTTTCTAGTTGAATAATATGTGTACATAAAGCTGTACTAGTGCTTTAGGTATGTTTATCCCAACCTTTTATCCTTTTTAAAATTTGTATATATTGATTTGAGGGGGGAGAAAGAAACACCAGTTAATTGTTTATGCATATATTTATGCATTCATTGGTTGCTTCTTGTATGTGCCCCGATGAGGGATTGAACCTAAAACCTTGGCATAGCAGGATAACCTTCTAACCAACTGAGCTACCCACCCAGGGCCCCCACTCTTTTCTGCTTTTAACATTTTTTTTATAATAAGCTCTATGCTCATTGTAAGAAATTGAAGAGTTACAAAAGTACAAATGGTAACTGAAGGCTGCCCCAAACCCCACTCCACCCTACCAGTTCCTTAATAACTAATATTAACAGTTCAGTGTGTTTGCTGATGAGTTATTTCCAAAGTATATCCTCACAAAGTGATTTTTGTGAGGATAGGGGAAAACAAATACTAATTCTACTTCACAAATACAAAGCCTGTTTTTCAAATGATAATAAATTTTCTCAAATTATTGTTTCCCACAAAGTTCTTTGAGATACTAGAGATATGGAGTGGGGTGGGGGTGGGGATGAAAATGTTTAGAAATAGACCATATAATTAAAAATTCTTGAATAGAGTAATAGTTGTTTAATCCTATACATATAGTTCTTTGTAGGGTTTTTTTTTTTTTCACCTCACCCAAGGATATGTTTAACGATTTTAGAGAGAGGGGAACATCGATGGGTGCCTTCCATGCACACCCAGGCACTGGACCCTAAACTTAGGTATGTACCCTGACTGGGAGTTGAAACCAAAACTTTTTGGTGTATGGGACAATGATCCAACCAATTGAGCTACCAGCCAGGGCCCTTGTAGGTTTTCAAAAGTTACTATATAGGCTGATTTGGCCATTAAATTGAATACAATAGTTGATTTGCATCTCTATCAGGGTGGAATCTAGCATTCATTTAGACTAAGGGAAGTCTACAACTTACAACAAAAATGTATTTTTAGGATCTGACCAGTATGCTAAATAGTTAGAGCATGGGCCCTGAGCACCAGAGGGCCATGAGTTAAATTCTTGGTTAAGGGCATGTGCCTGGGTTGCAGGTTCCATCTCCAGCCTCAATTGGGGTGCCTATGGAAGACAACCAATTGATGTCTCTCTCTCTCACATAAATGTTACACCCTCCCTGCTTCTCTCTCTCTCTCTCTCCCCCTCTTCCTCCTTCCCTCCCACTCTGTCTGAAAATCAGTGGAAAAAATATCCTCGGAAAGGATTAACAGCAGCAACAAAAATAATATAGTCCTGAGTAAAAGGATATATTCTGGATCTTCTTTGGCTAAGTGGATGCTTCTTAGGTCTGCTTCTCATTACATCTGGTCAAGATGTCATTGATTCTATGTGATGTAAGCCCTGTTATACCTGTAACACATTTGCTAACTCAACTCAGACACAATACTCATTCAAAACATCTCAGTTAACCACAAGGACCATCTGAAATTAGAGATTAATGAGGTCAAGTATATAACTACCAAAAGAAAAACTCAACAAGATTTTCTTTACTGCATTATTACCATGAGATACCTCAAGATCTTGAAACTATCCAGCATGTTTCAAAAATAATATGACTTCATTGAGCTATATAAAAGTATCTTATTTAATTCTGACTAATAACTGTATGAAATAGGTATTACCATCCCTGGTTTATAGATGAGGCGATACTTTAAAATGTTTTATGCTCTGTTTTATATCACACAGCTATAAATCTCAATTTTCCATCTGGGATATGAAAGTTAACCCAGCTTTGAAGGAAAATAGTCATAAATTAAATCTTGATTCTTTCCTTACTAGTTTTGGTAAGTTTCACATGTTGTAGCCTATTATTTAGGGTGGAAAACTTGGACTTCATTGCCATGGTATGGAAAAATACCTATTGGGTTTCTAAGCTATATAGTAGGCCAAGATATAAACATCAAGGAAAATTCATCAAATGCAAAGTAACACAAATACAGTGATGGGTGTCATTTGTTTTCACTGGATTGAAAGCCTCTCGTTAATTGAATACATTTCATAAGGAACTATTAAGTAAATTATGAGCCTTATGTGCCCTAATGATTATTTCTCCTTTATGATACATCATTTAAAAGGAACTTTATTCGCTAACATTTATTTCTAGATATTGATCTCTAGATTTATTGTTTAGTTGGTTACATATATTGTATATTTTCATTATTTCATAATGAAGCTAATACTTGCTTTTTTACATCCCTACTTCAGATCATGGCACATAAAATTGCCCACAATCAATAATTCATCCTTTATAATGCCCCTTGGAATGGTTATCTCTATTTTTATTATCCTCGAGTGTATTGATTACATGTGTTCAGTACACTTTTAGAATCTAGAGTGTAATTACCATTAGATTTTACACCTAATTACAAACATAATTTATTATAATTCAGGTGTTACCTTCTGTCTAGAGGGTATTTTTAACCGTTTTTCCAATTTCTGATGGAATTTATATAACCACTTACTTTTTATGTCTCAGGACTTCACAGCTTCCACCCAAATATCAGCCTCACTTTTAGAAATCATAATTTCTTATTTCAACTATAACTCCTTTCACATAAAATCACTTCAGGCTTGATGTAACTTCCTGTTGCTGAATTTTATATATGCAGCTCCTTTATGATTTTGGCACTATTTCAGCATTTTTTTTCTACTGTCAGTTGACAATCAGTTTTAGGAAAACTTGGAGGGGAAAAAATCATTGCATGACTTTTTGCATCAATACAATGCTAGCCTCAGCCTTAGTCATTGTTACATTACCATTATCTCCACTCTAAGTTATATATGTAGAACAAAACAAGCCTTTAAGAATGTGGTTTAGAATCTTTAGGGTCTGTATAACCACCTTACTACAGTTTGCTTAGTCACCATACAGCATTAGTCAGGAGGGGCTGAATTATTCAGTAGTATCAAATAATCCCCTAACTCTCAGTGGCTATGGGAACAAAGGTTTTTCTCCTTCAGCTGCAGCTTTGTTCCACGTGCTGTTCCCTCTAGGAGCCCAGCTGATGGAGCAGCCTCTGTTTGTATTACCACTGATCAAGGCAAAGGAAAGCAGAACATGGTGACTCAGGCGCTGACTCTAAAGAGCCTAGACATGACCCACATCACTTACATTCACATCTCATGGCCAGAGCAAGTCATAAGGCCAAGCCTGCCTCCAAGGAAGCAAGAATACATAATATTCTGATAAACAAAGGCAAGAATTATTGGGGAACAATGATGTATCATACCACAATTATTTTATTTTTCTCTGGCCAACAAATCAAAGCTTTTACACATGATCGACTCAAATAAATACCCAGGTTTTACTGAAAGTGGTTTCATTTACCTTCTCTATTTCCTTCAATTTAGTATAATTCTTTCCCTGTCAGGGCACATGCCCAGGTTGCGGGCTCAATTGCCAGTGAGGGTGTGTGCAGGAGGCAACCGATCAATAATTCTCATCACTGATGTTTCTATTTCTCCCTCTTCCTTTCTCTCTGATATCAATAAAAAATATTTTTAAAGAAATTATTTACATAATTAAAGGTGAGTAATACAGGATCATGAGCTGAGGTTGAAAGTGATTCAAGAATGTCTTGCTCATTCCATAGTAATGGTACTGTTAGACTTGCCTAATATCAGTATCTTTGAATGCACCATGTTTTTGACCAATTTTACATGATTTTGTACAATATTAGTGAAGCTTTGGAGTCATTCTAGTCTCTTTTGATGGCAAGGCCAAAGACATTATAGGGGTTATTTATGGTTTTGTCATCCAACATCTATTTTCCTTTTTCGTTTCAGCATCCTAATTTTGGGGGTTAGGAGTGGGAGGAACTTCCCTTCCGCTATTGTGTTCTGTTTTGACTGTTAATCAAGGTGATTCCTCTGATTAAGTGTGTCATGATTTTTGTTTTACTAGTAGTGATGATTAATTCTATGTGTCAGCTTAACTGGGCCATAGGATGCCTAGGCATCTGGCCAAACATTATTCTGTGAGGATGTTTCTGCATGCGATCAGCATTGAATCTGTAGACTGAGAATGCGGGTCGCCTTCTCGAATGTGCATGGGCCTCATGCGATCAGTTGAAGGCCTGAATAGAACAAAAAGTCTGAGTAAGAAGGAACTCCTCCTGCCTGGCTGCATGAGCTGGGACATTGGTCTTTCCTGGCCTTCAGACTCAAACTGACATATTGGCTCTTCTAGATCACAAGCCCGCTAACTTTCAAATGGAAATTACGCCATCAGCTCTCCTGAGTCTCCAACTTGGTGGCTGTGGATCTTGGGAATTCTCAGCCTCCATAATTGCATGAGCTAATTTCTTTTATAATTTATACGGGGAGTAGAAAAAAAACAATTTTAGTGATGTCCAAAAAATGGCAAACCAACAACTCTAGAATACAGGACATTTTATAGTATGAAACAAGTTACCTGGCTTTTCTAAAGATCAATGGCATGAAAATAAAGGAAGGAAAGGAGAGGGAAAGCTACTTTATTTTAAAATTCTTAGGTGTCATAACAACCCATTGTAATATATGAAATCTCATCTGGATCCTGAATCTAGAAAACAAACCAAAACAGACAAAAAACAACAGGTGTGATAATGACATTGTGATTATATGAGAAAATAATCCATATATATATATATATATATATATATATATATATATATATATGTTTTTATTGATTTCAGAGAGAAAGGGAGAGGGAGAGATAGAAACATCAATGATGAGAATTATTGATCAACCACCTTCTGCAGGCCCCCCACTGGGGATTGAGTTGAAACCCAGGCATGTACCCTTAATCGGAATCGAACCACATAGGGACCCTTCCTGGCTGACACTCTATCCACTGAGCCAAACCAGGTAGGACAATCTCTTTCTTGAGCAAAGAAAGAGAGGGAAGGGCAAATGAGGCAATTAGGCAAAACTTAAGAATTTTTGTTAAATCTGGAAACTGGTAATACAGATTTTCAATATATTAATTCCAAAAGAGAGATTAGGCAATATTAAAATCTAAGTCCTTAGTTCAAAAGCTTACCTCTAGTAATGAGAAAGATAAATTAAAATAAATACGTACCCAGATATATAACAATTAAACTGGATAATATTTTAATTTTTTATTGATTTTAGGGAGAGAGATAGAAACATCAATGATAAGAGAATAATTAGTTGGCTGCCTCCTACATGCCCCACACTGGGGACCAAGCCCACAGCCCAGGCATATGCCCAGACCAGGAATCAAACCATGACCTCCTGGTTCATAGGTCGATGCTCAACCAACTGGTTCACACCAGTTGGGAGAAGTAGGAATGGAAAGAGGAGAAAGATACCCCATAATAAGTTACATCCTCATATTTTACAATGAGATTCAATAGATAGTGTGTAACTTGATAAATTAACAAATAGGGTTAAAAGAATATTATTTAGAATTATGAAGGTGATCACTAGGAACCCTAAATCACAAAGGGTGCAAGTCAACTGCGTGTGAGAAGTGGGATTGGGGCTGGGATGGGGAGAGAGAGCTTTTTCTTTAAATATCTTCCTGATACTGTTTGCATTTTAAACCTTGTACATGTATTACTTTTCTCTAATTTTAAAAGTAGAGAATATAAAATGGCCTTTCTGCCTTGACTCACTGGGATCCCTATAAAAGAATTCTTTACTTAGATGTTTGCTTTGGAATGAGACATCATCTGGAAAAGTCTCGCACATGGAAATGTCAATATTACTTTTCTTGTAGGTGATGTCTAGAGACTTCACGAAGATAGAAAACTCCTACATTTTTTATCCTGGCACTCAGGCTCTCTATAATCATGTCCCACATCAGCCATCCTACGTTATCTATTGCCACAGCCTGTACATATTCTCAGCTGTATTCTAGCTGTTCTCCTTCCCATCCTTCACAAGCCTAGTTATTGCTTATTTTAATATTTTTCTACATTTTCTGGCAAACTATAAGCTCCTGCAATGCAGTGTCCATGAATAGATAATCAATAAATAATTGTTTTGCTTTTCCTATCTAAGAACTTCCTGTCCCCAACTATCTTCCACTTGCTTCTATTTCTTTTTCTTTGAATTCCTATCACTAACACCAGCAATACATTATTGAGGAAATAGATAGCGTATTTACTTCATGCTGGGCCTGAGCAGGCTTAGCAGATACAGAAATGAACAAGATATGAAGTAGATAACATACATAGTGATCTAATTAAAATTGTATAAAAGTTCTTCAGAGTATAACATAGTCCTGAAATTGTCTAATTCATTTAACCATGAAATATTTCTGAAGGAGGCACAAAGAATTTTCAGTTTAGATGAAAAGATACAATATATCTACTATATACATATATAAAAAAGACAGTAAATATTAAATGTTAAATAAATGATCAAAAAAAGCAATTCCTTAAAGAGACAAATTTGTTGTTTGTAAGGTAGAAATGTGTCATGGAGGTGAGATGTAAGTGGAAAGAAAATGGGGAGAACTTGATTCTAAGGTAGGAGTGGGGGAACAAAAATGGAAGACATAGAAGCACAGTAATTCAAGCATCATTGAATTTAAATTGAAGTATAAGTTAGTATAGATAGGGAAATATTAGGCCAGAACAGTTTATTTCTGTCCAACTGTGGAAATTTGTTTCTGAAAGAAATTTTTTGAGGGTGAGAATTACAAATCATTTACTTCTGTTTTGGCTTCATTAATTAGAACTTCTGGAATTGAATTTTACCTAGAAGGGAGATGTTTAAACATATAAGTGTACCTGGTATTCATTCTGCTCTAGATCAGCTCTATTTGGTCATTATTCCTGGCATATATGCATTCATCTAGCTATTTAAATTTTAGAACATTGAGAGCACTCAGGAACAGATATTATAATTTTCCTTTTACAGATTAAAAAAAAAAACCCCACAAAACAAACAAACAAACAAAAAAACCACCTCTAAGCAACCAGGAGTTTTGTCACTTATGTTAGGAAAACTTGATGAGCTTGAACATTACTTACAAGGGTCCAAGATTTGCCTGGCAGAGACAGCTGGTTTTCCACCAAAATCCATTGCCTCTCTCTTGCATACAATAGAGTTTAAGCTTGAATCCCTCTGCCCCGTCAGAGACCACATTTCCTGGATTTCCGTGCAGGGAGGCTAGGAACTGTTTTCACCAATGAACTGTGAATGGAAGTGATTTGTTTTGCATCCTTTCCATTCCTTTTGCTGAAAAGGAAATTGCTACCCTGTAATTCCCACCTTTCTCTTTCTTCTTCCTGTGGGCTAAAACCCAGATAGTCCTGCAGCCCATCTTCAGCCAACTCCTTAATGGCTTGCTGCTCAAAAGGGTGTTCTTTGCCCTAGTCAATTTGGCTCAGTGGATAGAGCTTAGGACTTTGGACTGGAGGGTCCAGGGTTCAATTCTGGTCCAGGGCACTTAGCTTGGTTGCAGGCTCTGGTAGGAGGCAACCAATCAATGTATTGCTCATATCAATCTCCCTCTCCCTCCCACTCTCTCTAAAAATCAATGGAAAAAAATATCCTCAGGTGAGGGTTTTTCTTAAAAAAGAAAAAAAAAAAAAACACCCAAAAATAAAAAGGGTGGTTTCCTGAGAGCTTAGTGTCATAGACATCATCCCAGACCTACTGAGTCAGAATCAGAATTTTAACATTCAACTTGAAAAAAAACTGCTTTAGGGAATGTTGGCCTTTGAATGACCTCATGTAGCAGAGCCATTGCTCTCCCCCACTCATCCACAACTTGTTAGCAATTGAATTTTTTTTTAGCAATTGAATTTTGATGTCTGTTATAGCAGCATAGCATTCATCCTAATATAATTTGCCTTATCTCTTGCCTGAAAACTAAGTTATGAATTTATTTAGGAAATGCTTATTGAACACATTTTATAGGTAAAGCACTGTTCCAGGCCCCCTCCCTACCCACAGTTTAGAAATATAATATACTAGAGACCCAGCATGTGAAATCAAGGGAGACCCAGACCTGCCGCGCTGGCGGGACCCAGACTTCCGCTGCACGGCGAGACCTGAGACCCTCAGTGCTGGAAGACCCATCAATGCACCTCCTGGTGACCGGGAGTTTGGTCGTTTCGGTGTTCCGGTGTTCTGGCCCCTGGCTTTTTATAATATAGATGACACATAAAATATTATACATATTTAAATAGTTTAGAATATATATAACACACACACATACAATATTTGGGAATATAAATATTTGAGAATATAAATTCCCAAATTATTTAAGGCTGTTTTTTCCCCTCCAAGATTTATACTTTAGAAGAGGAAAAAAGACATAGGAATATTAAAATTATAGGTGCTATAAGAAAGCATAGTCAATATTTGGTGTGTTTTATAAAAATATATTTTTATTGATTTCAGAAAGGAAGAGAGAGGGAGAGAAATAGAAACATCAATGATGAAAGAATCATTGATTGGCTGCCTCCTGCACGCCCCCTACTGGGGCTCAAACCTGCAACCCTGGCATGTGCCCTTGACCAGAATCAAACCCAGAACCCTTCAGTCTGCAGACTGACGATCTATCCACTGAGCCAAACTAGCTAGGGCTTTGCTGTTTTGTTTTTTAATAGTACAGGTGGAAATTTATTGAACAACAAGTACAGACTCCCATGTGGGGAGGGAGAAAGAGTTCCCTGTTTCTCTTTTATGTTTGATATTTTATACCTATGGCAGAATAATGTTACTCCAAAGATTCCCATGTCCTAATCTCTTGAACCAGTGAATATACCACCTTCTATGCAAAAGGTCTTTGCAGATAAAATCAAGTACGAATTTAAGGTGAGAAGAATATCCTGGATTATCCAGGTGGGGCCAAATGTAACCAAGATGGAGGCAAAGGATCAGAGTCCATGCAGGAGCTGTGAGGATGGAAGCAGAGGCTGGAGTAGTGCCATTGCTGGAATGGGCCATGAGACAAGGAATGTGGCAGCCTCTAGCTTTTGAAGATAGGTAAGGAATGAGTTCTGCATAGAGCCTTTAGAAAGAGTGCAGTCTTGCCAACACCTTAAGGTTCAGCTTATTCTTGACTTCTGTAGGCCAGAACTGTAAAATGATAAATTTGTGTTGTTTCAGGTCACTAAGTTTATAGTAATGGTTACAGTAGCCATAGGAAACTAATACATAGCCCTTCCAATTTGGGCAGCCCACACCCCATACCCCAATGTGTCTGAGTGGGAGGCAGAGGCAGGCATTCCTTTCCTCATCATTGGCCAATTATATATTCTTATTTGGGTTATGGAGCCTTGAGAGTATGAGGTAGACACAGAATTAGAAATTACTCATGGAGGTGATGGCAGGAGTGGCCAGATGGTTCCTGTGACATGACTTAGTCCATGTTCCCTGGTGCCCATATCCCTTGGTTCCTATACAAGATCTAAGCTTGGTTTTGCTGCGTTTCCTATTGATTCTGCTAGCTTACCCTACATTCTACCAACCAATGTCTTCTCTGGTTTCTGCTGTTTATAGCCAAGAGCTTTGACTAATTCAGAGACCCATGTAGTTAGTGTGGGCATATGTCAGTATTCCTAGTAGATTCTCAGTCTTATGAAGGCAGAACTTTTGATTCATCTTTGTGTCCGCAGTTTCTGTGTTGAGGATCTTGCACTCAATATATACTTGTTAAATAAGAGAAGCAAACAGCTACAACGTAATGCTACTTGATAGAAGAGACAATTGCAGGAAGAGACTTGATAGGAAAGGATAATTGCAGGAGTAGGCTTTAAATGTATATGAGAGCATTAAATGGAGACTTTAAAGTTGGGTACAACTTCTGTTGACCAGATGAGGAGGGGGCATTCTAAGCAATAAACCCTAGGTAATTCACTCTCTCTTAGTATTTTTTATAATTATTTATTTGCATTCAGGTTAAGATATTATCAACATATTAATTACTTAAAGAAGTCAAACTTAAGCAGAAGGTTCTGTCCATTAGACACATGTAGACCAGGGCTTAGCAGCGTATGGATGGTACGTGGGGCAAGGTTGCTATCCTCAGTAACTCGCGCTGACGTTGAGGAAGGCCAGCTATGTAAATTTTCTTTTATGCTTTCAGTTATTAGCATCACCCCACACCCTCGCTTTGCCCCATTTGTCTTAAATTCAGACCCCTGAATTTTAAGAAGTTAGTTGCACCAAAGGGGGAGGGGTGTGCTTAAAACAAAACTTGGTCACTGTTTATTTTTGCCACAAAAATCCTTAAAGGGAAGGTTAGCTATTTTCATTAATAAGCAAACAGACCGATTTGAGGGGTGGAGCAAAGGCTCTCTCAGCTCTATCCCCAGCTTCTACTGACCCACGGTCTTGTAAAAGCGGGGAAAGACTTTTTTAAAAAGCCGCAAGAACATGCAGCTCCCAATCCTCCCGCGGCCGGGCTGAGCGGGGGCAAGCCCACGTGACCGGCGGGCGGGGCGGGGCGTGCAGTGCGCAGGCGCCCCGCTGAGTGGCGCAGGGGCCGTGTCGCCCCGCCGCCTGGCTGGCCTCGGCCAATCCCGGCTTCCTTCCCACCGCGCCCGTCCTCCACGCCCAGGCCCCGCCTCGCCGCGCCGCTCCTCGCCGCCTCTAGCTCCGCGGGCGAACTGCGTGTTGCTGCGTCATCGCTAGTGGCCGGTTTGAATGAGGCTCCTGTCGCACCCGAGCTGCCGCCAACCCCACGCCGCCCTCTCGCCCGCTGCCACCGCTCCTTCGTGTCCCTTCCCCTTCGCCGCCCTCGCCAGGCCCAGCCTTCGCGTGCCGCCGCCTCCCCGCGCGCCCCGCCATGCCGCTCTACTCCGGTGAGCTCCCCTGTCGCCTCTCGCCCCGCGGTCCTTCAGCGCTAGGCCTGTCAAGTAGGCCTGGCCTGCGGGGCAGACGCCCGGCTGAGCACGGGCGGGGGAGGGGACGGGAAGGGGCCGGGGAGGCGTGGGCGGCGGCGTGGCGTGGAGCTGGCCTCGCGCTCGCCATGCCCGCGGCGCCCTGCAACGCGCGGGAGCGCTGTCCGTCCAGGGCCGCCAGGTGGGTGGGGTGGGAGCGGGAGTGGAGACGGGAAGCCGGAGCGCCGGCCGCCGGGAGCGGTGACGCTGCAGAATGGGTCCTGTCGCTGCCCTGGCGAGCGGGACAGGTGAGGGGCGTCCCGTGCCCGGACCGGCGGGGGTCGGGGGCCGTGGAAGGGGCGGCCCGGAGGGGATCCTGGAGGGTCGGAGGGAGGGAGGACCTGGGTTTCCCTTCGCTTACCCCTTGCTGCCATTGCAAAACCCCCTTTCGTGCCAGTTTCTGTTCTGTCCCAAAGCAGATTGCGACTTAGTGTGTGTGTGTGTGTGTGTGTGTGTGTGTGTGTATGTGTATGTGGTGTGTGTGTGTGTACACTTCGTTTTTACTTCATCAAACGTGTTGAGTTTCGGTGTCCGAAGCCTGGAGTGAGCCTTGTGAGGTGGGTGAGGACAGCACACCTACCCGCGGGCATCGTCTCCTTTCGATTGGCGTGGGACGGATTTTCGCCTGATGGGAGTCCAAGCGATGGGCCGGTGATCAAATTGTCAATGGATGGGCCTTCCTGGTTCCTAACCTGATTCAAAATGGCAGCTAAGATGTACGCGGTGGCTTCGGTGGGCTCTGGATGTGTGGGATTGGTTGCCTACACCAGACCATCATAATTCCTTCATTGAAGATGCAGCATTTTCAAAGAACGACGTGCAACAACCAAGTACTGTTTAACAGTGAGGTGGATTCTTGATCTAGGTTCTTTATTTCTATAGTTAACAGTAGGATAATTACACAGTAATTAACAGGAGAACGATACTTGAAATACTACGTTTATGCAGTAGAGAGTTGAGGGAGCACTAATGTTGATAAATCCCACCGTAGGCTAATACTTAAACACACACAACAAAACCCACCCCTCTCTTTTGTTCCCCTAAAGTTATGCCTATATTCACCAAACTTTCGGAGTTCCTTCTTAAATATTTAATCAAACTTTTCCTTATTTCCAAAACGGGGTAATTGAAGTCTGTTTCTAAGGTTTCGTCCTTTGACATCTCTATATTGAGAATCTCTATTTTCGGGTTCTGCAAAAAGCCCTATATTAAAACGAGAACATTTTAAGTACTGTTTCATACGTTTTGGTAGAAAATTAAGTATCCAGATTTTTATATATTAAATGCCATAAAACTCAGTGACCACCTGTGTGCCTGGTACAAAGCTAGTGTTTCTAGACATGTAGCTTTGTTTCAGTCTGCAGCATAATCCTGAGATACTAGAATTGGAATAATTCTCCTTTATAGGTTAGCAAAAAAAAAGTTTAACTTGCCCATGTGACACAGCTAAATACATTTCAGAAAGGTTCCTCTTCGATATCATTTTGGCTTAGTCCTATATTTTACTTGTACTATTACGATTTTAGCTTATTTCAGTGTTTACAGTTGTACCCTCTTCAATATCCCTGCTGCTGCTAACATAATCTAATGTTCAGACCAGACCAAAGTTGCCTTTATGAAAACCATTCAGAGATTGCACATTTTCTATGACATAAAGCCCGTATGTTTTAGCATAACTTACGTTATCTTCCTTCACTTGATCCTTGGTCAGCTTCCAGTTTCAGCTGATTCTGCTTCACTCTGGGAAGTATATACCATGCTGCTTTATGTTTTTCTTATCTTTTCCAGGAATGCTTTTATTTTTTTCTTTTTCTTTGGCTAACACCTAACTTATCTTTGTGTCTTAGCTTGATAGTGATAAAAAATTGATAGTGAAAACACAGTTATCAGTTCCTCCAAGGAATTCTTCCTTGCTCAGGAAGCATTCTTCTGTGCTCCTGTAGCATCTATAATACTTAAATTATTCATTTAAACTGTTTCTTTTCCATTTCTTCCTTGTTAGACTATAAATAAATTCAGAGAGTCTTCCCTAATGCTTGTTACTGGGCTTATCATTCAGTGAATGCTGAATACATGAATTGAATTGATGAAAGAATTGGTATTTGGAGTCGGTCAGTTTTTCATATTCAGATTTTAGTAGTTGGAAATCAGACATCTGTTAGTTGTGAGAGTCTCGTTTTAAATAGGTATAAAGTTTTTAGTGGAAACAAACTATATCCTTGAGTTTATTTTTACATATTTTAAAAATTAGCTATTTTATGAGGCTAATTGAAAGTTTTTTATTGGCTGATTGAAATTTTCTTATGGTAAAGTATATGTAACTTCAAATGTACTATTTTAATCATTTTTAAGTGTACAGTCTTTGTCATTCAGTACATTCACATTGTTGTGTAGTCATCATCACCAGCCACCTCCCAAACTTTTTCATGTTTCTAAACTGAAACTGTTTCATTGAACAGTTATACTCCCTTTTCCCGTTTCCTCCATTCTACTTTCTGCCTCTGAATTTGACTACTCTAGGTACCTCATATAAGTGGAATCATACAATCATTGTCCTTTTGTGTCTGCCTTATTTCTTTTTTAAAAAAAATATATTTTATTTTTTACAAAGAGGAAGGGAGAGGGATAGAGAGTTAGAAACATCGATGAGAGAGAAACATCGATCAGCTGCCCTTGCATACCCTCTTCTGGGGATGTGCCTGCAACCGAGGTACATGCCCTTGACTGGAATCGAACCTGGGACTGTTCAGACCACAGGCCAATGCTCTATCCATTGAGCCAAACCAGTTAGGGCATGTGTCTGCCTTATTTTGCTTAGTATATAATGTCTCCAAGATTTATCCATCTGTACCATGTGTAAGAATTTCATTACTTTTTAAAGCAGATAATATTCATTGTGGATATATGCCATATTTTGTTCACCCATTTATCTGTTGATGGACACTTGGTTTGCTCCCATCTTTTGGCTATTGTAAATAATGCGGCTATGAACATGGGTATAAAATGCCAGTTTTAGTCCCTCCTTTACATACTTTTCAGTATACACCTAGAAGTAGAATTACTGGATCATATGGTAATTCTATGTTTAATTTTGTCATACCTTTTTCCACAATGCCTGCACCATTTTATAGTCTTATTAGCAATAACAACGGTTCTTATTTTCACCACATTATTTTCTGAATAGCTATTTGAATGGCTGTGAAGTAAGATTTCAATATTTTTTAGTGACTTAATTATATCTTTATATAACCAAAGAAATATATAATTCTTAATATTTAACCACCTTGTGCTCAGGAACCACACTTTTCAATTCTTAGAATTCAGAATCTGTATTCCTTAACTTGTTTTAAATATGCTTTTATCTCCCAATTTTTTTTCTCTCCAATCACCTTTCAAAAATCTCTCTTTCTCCTCTCTATTCCAACAGTATGTAGATTTTAATGACTGCTTAATTAAGTACATTTTGACGTCTGAACCTTATTCTGGGAAATATTTTCATTGTGATCATATTTTGCAGAAATTGTTTATATAAGATTCCAAAGACTTGAATATTTACTAACTGGTCTTATTGACATTAGTAAGTCAACCAACTTCTCCTAACTGTTGGTTTCCTTATTTATAAAATGAGAAGTTGGATTAGATCCAGTTAAATTTTATTCAGCACCTACTGCATTCAGGTCACTTCTGATTTAGTATAGGCATTATGAACATAAAAAGATGAATGACATAGTTTGGCTTTTAAGAACCAGCTTTCTTTTCAATCTGAAGTCCTGTTATTTTGTAAATGAAAACAATAAATTATGGTTTTGTTTTCAGTCACGGTGAAGTGGGGAAAAGAGAAATTTGAAGGTGTAGAATTGAATACTGATGAACCTCCAATGGTGTTCAAGGCTCAGCTTTTTGCACTGACTGGAGTCCAGCCATCCAGACAGAAAGTTATGGTGAAAGGAGGAACTTTGAAGGTAACACTTAGTCCACATTTTCATTATATACTACTAGAGGCCCGGTGCCTGAAATCGATACACTTGGGGTAGGGGCATGGGTCCCTCAGCCCAGCCTGTGCCCTCTTGCAGTCCAGGAGCCCTTGAGGGATGTCTGACTGATGGCTGTAAGCCAGCAGTTGGACATCCTTAGTGCTGCCGCAGAGGCGGGAGAGGCTCCTGCCACTGCCGCTGTGCTCGGCTTCTGGCTGAGTGGTGCTCCCCTACCTCCCCCTCGGTGAGTGTCAGAGACCAGTCATTACACTGTTTGCATATTAGCCTTTTATTATATAGGATTATTATATAATTAGTGAAATGTAGCATATGAGGTTTTTTTATTTGGTGGATTATAGTTATGGGATTATAACCATTTTATTCATATTAGTGTAAGGAGGAACATTGTAGCCATTTCAAACATTATATTATAAAAGCATCACTAAGTTTTTTATTTTCACATGTACTATATTAATGAATACCTCTGTGGATCACGGAAGTCAGGTCAAGCCCTGATTTTGAAATGTTGGAAAACTTAATTTTTTTCCTGTGACCTTTTTTGCATCCTACCATTAAAAAAGAACTTCATTCTCTTAAGAGTAATTGCTATCTAAAACCTATCTGGAGGTGGAAGAGAAAAAATTAAAAAAAAAAAAAAAAAAAAGAGTCCAAGCTTACTAGCATTGTTGATGAAGGGCCACAAAAAAAGATGCAAAGGTATTTTCTTAATTGTTATTCATAATACTGTATGAATATAGTTTTTAAAACATACTTCAAGAGTTAGATATGAAATGCTAAAGAGCTATAGAGATGAGGGCTGGCAACCCCTGTTAGTTGGGCAGTAAAACAGGTGTTGGTGAAGAAACATTATTTCCCCTGTAAGTTGCAGTATGAACTTTCAGTCATTGACTAGAGGCCCTGTGTATGAAATTCGTGCCCTGGGAGTCGGGTCCCTCAGCTGGCCTGTGCCCTCTCGCAGTCAGGGAGCCCTCGGGGGATGTCCAACTGACCCCTTAGCCTGCTTCCATGGGGAGTGGGCCTAAAGCCGTCAGATGGACATTCTTAGTGCTGCCATGGAGGTGGGAGAGGTTCCCATCACTGCCACTTGCTCACCAGCTGTGAGACTGGCTTCTGCCTGAGTGGTGTTCCCCCTGTGGGAGTGCACTGACCACCAGGGGGCAGGTCCTACATTGAGCATCTGCCCTCTGGTGGTCAGTGTGTGTCATAGTGACTGTAGTGACTGGTCATCTCGTCGTTCAGTCGATTAACATATTAGCCTTTTATTATATAGGATAACCTAGTTTCTGCTGAGCTGTGTGCAGGCATACCTCAGAAATATTGCAGGTTCGGTTCCACACCGCTGCAATAAAGTATTAAGTGTGCAGTAGCATTATGTCTAGAAAAACAATGTATGTACCTTAATTAAAAAATACTTTATTGTTAAAAAATAATAATTTTCTGAGCCTTCACATTTTCACTGCAGGAGGGTCTTGTAAAAATCACAATATCTGTAAAGTGCAATAAAGCAAAAGTAGTAAAACAGCATGCCTGAACTGGTGGTGTATTGTAGGGAATTATAGAAAAATGCTAATTGAATGAAATTGATTACTAAATAACTATATCACTTATTGAATACTTACTTTGTGTCAGGCTTTTATTATTTTAAAAAATTCTCATCTGTATATATTTCTAAAAAGATGAAAATAATTGTATTTTATGTATTTTATAAATGAGTAAGTAATATCAGAGTTTTAAGTAAGATAAAGTAAGATACCAAAAGGGAATATGATGTACAAGTCAAATAGATTTGGGTTCATTTCCCAGTTCTTGTGATCTCAGTTAAGTAAGTGTTCTGAGGGGGCATATGTAGTTATTATTACTTAAAATTAGCAGTAGTAGCCCTTAAACTGAGAAGTCTTTTATTATTATTATTAATATGTTTTTGTTGATTTCAGAGGGAGGAAGGGAGAAGGAGAGAGAGATAAGCATCAGTGATGAGAGAGAATCATCGTTTGGCCCCTATTGGGAATTGAGCCTGCAACCCGGGCATGTGCCCCAACCAGGAGTCAAATCATGATCTCCCGGTTCATAAGGTTGTGCTCAACCACTGACCCATCTGGGCCGGGTGAGAAGAGTCTTTAGGAAGTTACTGTGCAACTTTGAAGCAGGGTGTCTGGAGAGATAATTAGTGACTCCCCCAAAGGGAAGCAGATTACTACCTTCTTCAAAAAAAAGGAGTAATACAGAACTGACTTTATTTTGTATAGGGAAGGGCATAGGTTTAGTAGGCCAAAGTATCTGTGAACCACTCACGGTATTAAGAAAAAAATCTTGATTTAATTGAACGTATTCAAGTAAAAGTATTGATTAATTGTTTCATACATGTGAAATTTTGTACTTAAGAAACATTGGACAAAGCAAGTATCATTAAGGGTTATTTTGCATTGGGTGGTCCTGTTTTCTCTCCTGGAACCATTTTAAGTAGCATTTTGTGAAGAGTCTCCTGATTTGAATGATAAATTCTGTAATTACCCTAATTATGTAGACCTTAACTTCATGTTACGGTCTTGCCACCTTAGGTAGTTATTGGCTCTGCTGATTCCAAACATGCAACGAATATGTTTCATTTGTCATAAATCAGATGTTTTTTAGTACTTTTTGTGCTGCCAGGTTTACTGTCTTAGATTGTGTCTTATGTAGTTTAACCAATTGATAGACTTAGTATCTTTAGGATTGCACATATTTTTAAAAAAACACTTTGATTATAATAATTTAAATAAAATCTGACAAAACTTAGATTTTGTGTAGCTTATAATTAGTTGATTATTAGAATACTAGGGGCCCAGTGCACAAAAATTTGTGCACTCGGGGGGCCCCTCAGCCTGGCCTGTGCCCTCTTGCAGTCTGGGACCCCTTGGGGGATGTCTACCTGCTGAGGGCTATTTTCAGGCTGCCCACAGTCCCCTTCAGGGTTCAGGTCCCTACTGGGGTGCCTGGCCATCCTGGGTGAGGGGCTGAGGGACGTTTTCAGGCTTCCCACAGCTCCCATTGACCAGCATCCCAGCAAGTCTGGCTGGAATCAGATTTCTAGGGTTTATTTATTTTTTATAATTGAAACTTTGTTGCCTTGAGTGGAGTCCTAGGCAGGCAACAAAGCCTCTTGTTTGCTTCAGCTCCATGGCTTCTATAATTGAAACATTGTTGCCTTGAGCAGAGGCCCAGCCAACCTAGGCAGGCAGTTTCCTGCATCGCTGGTGCAATGGAAGCCCCCTATTTGCTCTAGCTCTGTGGGTGCTGGCCACCATCTTTGCTGGATTAATTTGCATATTGCCACTCTGATTGGCTGGTGGGCGTGGCTTGGGTGTCTCAGAGTGATGGTTAATTTGCATATTTCTCTTTTATTAGATTAAATGCTTGGATTGTACGGGAGTGATCAAAAGTTTTTTATTTGTCTTTAAAACAGGATGATGATTGGGGAAACATCAAAATAAAAAATGTAAGTATAATCCTAAGAACACTATTTATTATAATGCAATTTCCTAATTATTATTATTTAAAAATATATTCTAAATGTCCTTTTTCCATGTATACATTGAGTTATTCCAGCAACATCTGTTGAAAATACTTTCCTTTTTCCATTGACTTGTGTTGGAAACTTTCTTGAAAATTAATGGTATGTCTGTTTTTGGCCTCTTGTTTCATATATATATTAGATTAAACTTATACCACTACCATATTCTTGATTACTAAAGCTTTGTAAGTCTGGAAATAAGATAGTGTAAGTTTTCCAACCTTTTCTTCTTTGAGACTGTTTTAGCTCCTTTAAATTTTTGTATAATTTTAGAGAAGTCTGTCAATTTCTACAAATGGACTCTTGGAATTTTGTTTGAGATTACATTGAATTTGTAGTTCAATTTGGGGAGAATGCACATCATGACAGTATTGAGTATTAAAATCCTTAAATATGGTCTGCTTCTTCATTTGTTTAAGTCTTTATATTATTTTCTCAGCAGAGCTTTGTAGTTTTTCATTTCAGTATAGAGGTTTTGCATGGTTTTTGTTAGATTCATGGAACTTAATGTTTCTTAGTTGTTGAAAATGATACTTTAAAAAAATGTGTTTTCCAATGTTCATGGCTAGATTATAAAAATATATTTTCATCTACATACTCAGCAGCACTTCTTTTATGATTAATTTATGGTTGCTATTCTGCCAACTTTCAGAGCAGGGAAAGAAGTGAATAGCTTTTCTCTTTAACTCTAGTGTGGTTGGGAGAGCTCTGGGAAGCTGTGGGATAACCCAATCCCTTCCTAACACACTGAGCAATGAGCCTGGTGACAAAGGACTAACCTGAAAAGATGGGGTATCTTGAGAAGGAGTGCAAATAACTCAGTGAAATTTATTTTGCATCTCTGATGATTAGTGACTTTGAACATTTTTTCATGTGTCTATTGGCCATCTGTATTCTCTTTGGAGAAGTATCTATTTAGGTCCTTGGTTTCTTTTTTAATTGAATTGTTTGTCTTCCTAGTGTTGAGGTATGAGTTCTTGCATATTTTGGAAATCAAATCCTTATCAGTTGGATCATTGGCGAATGTTTTCTTATACAATGGGAAGACTTTTAATTAAGAATTTAGTGTCTTTAAATAAATGAAGGACTATCAGATACTGTATTTTCTTTTACATCAATTGTGGTAGTTTGCCTCTTTTAAGGAATTGGTACATTAAATTTAAATTGTTGAATTGGTTGGCATACTATACTTTTAATTCTAGAATCTGTGGTGCTGTGTTTTCTTTTTTTAATTTTTTTTAAATCTTTATTGTTCAGATTATTACAGTTGTTCCTCTTTTTTCCCCCCCATAGCTCCCCTCCTCCCAGTTCCCACCTCACCTTCTGTCCTTGCCCCTCCCACTGTCCTCATCCATAGGTGTACGATTATTGTCCATTCTTTTCACGCACCCCCCCAACCCCCTTAACCCCTGAAAATTGTCAGTCCACTTCCTTTCTATGCCTCTGATTCTATTCTATTCACCAGTTTATTCTGTTCACCAGATTTTTTATTCACTTGATTCTTAGATTCACTTGTTGATAGATATGTATTTGTTGTTCATAATTTTTACTTTCCTTTTTCTTCTTCCTCTTCTCAAAGGATACCTTTCAGCATTTCATATA
>PVJC01011336.1:0-19241 GCA_004026665.1 Murina feae | reverse complement strand
ACCTTCAATTCTGAACGATAGCTTTGCTGGGTAAAGTAATTTTGGCTGTAGGTTCTTGCTGTTCATCACTTTGAATATTTCTTGCCACTCCCTTCTGGCCTGCAAAGTCTCTGTTGAGAAATCAGCTGACAGTTGTATGGGTTCCCCCATGTAGGTAACTAACTGCTTTTCTCTTGCAGCTTTTAAGATTCTCTCCTTGTCTTTTGCTCTTGGCATTTTAATTATGATGTGTCTTGTGTGGTCCTCCTTCGGTTCCTTTTGTTTGGGGTTCTCTGCGCTTCCTGGACTTGGAAGTCTATTTCTTTCACCAGGTGAGGGAAGTTTTCTGTCATTATTTCTTCAAATAGGTTTTCAATATCTTGCTCTTTCTCTTCTTCTGGCACCCCTATAATTCTGATGTTGGTATGCTTGAAGTTGTCCCAGAGACTCCTTACACTATCTTCATACTTTTTGATTCTTTTTTTCTTTTCTTTTCTTTTTTCTTTTGGCTTTTCTGGCTGGGTGGGTTTTGCTTCTTCATATTTCCTATCTTTGACTTGATTCTTGCGCTCCTCTCTTCTGCTGTTGGATACCTGTATATTATTCTTTATTTCAGTCAGTGTATGCTTAATTTGTAGTTGGTCCTTTTTCATATCCTTGAGGATCTCAATAGATTCATTGAGGGTCTCAGTAAATTTATCGGCAGTCTCTAGAAAATTCTTGAAAAACCTAATAACCGTGGTTTTGAACTCTATATCCTGTCGTTTTTTTTCCTCCATTTCTGTCATTTGTGACCTGTTTCTTTGTCTCCGCATTTTGGCTGCTTCCTTTTCTGAGTTAGGTGATCACTGAGAGGAATTAACCTCTAATCCACTTGGTTATGAGAGTCAGCTGTGTCTACAGTGGGAGAACTTCTGTCCTGGAGACACCCTTATGGGGCAAGGGTTGTTTCAGTGGCACGTTTGTGGTCACTGTGTCTGCCCTGAGTGTGTTCTTTGTGGATCTGAGTTTTATGTAGGATGGTCCCACTCTGTCCACTGGGTGAGGCTGGCTCTTGTATCTTTAAGGAGGTGTTGATTTAGCCTTTGCCTTAGGCTACTCAGCCTTTTATATGCAAAAGCCTCTGACGCAGCTTGGGAGGGCCGGGGCCTCGGGAAGTCTGCAGGGCAGGGCGGAGCAAACAGCTATGGCCGATTCTCAGCCCTGCGCTAAGAGACACTGGGTCTCTGTGTCCCTACTGGGGTGCCTGGCCAGCCTGGGTGAGGGGCTGAGGGACGTTTTCAGGCTTCCCACAGCTCCCATTGACCAGCACCCCATCTAGTCTGGCTGGAATCAGGTTTCTAGGGTTTATTTATTTTTTGTAATTGAAACTTTGTTGCCTTGAGTGGAGTCCTAGGCAGGCAGCAAAGCCTCCTGTTTGCTTCAGCTCCATGGCTTCTATAATTGAAACATTGTTGCCTTGAGCAGAGGCCCAACCGGCCTAGGCAGGCAGTTTCCTGCATCGCTGGTGCAATGGAAGCCTTCTATTTGCTCTAGCTCCGTGGCTGCTGGTCGCCATCTTTGCTGGGTTAATTTGCATGTTGCCACTCTGATTGGCTGGGGGCGTGGCTTGGCTGGGGGCGTGGCATAGGTATCTCAGAGTGATGGTTAATTTGCATATTACTCTCATTAGATTAGATTTCTTGTTATGTTTTCTCTTAAATATTTAACTGGCTATTGCTAATATATTCTTTAAATACTTGGTTTTCCTGAGTTGTCTTTGGAAAAAGATTCTTTAGTGATGGCTTAGTACTGCTTTGCTATTATCTTATAATAAGTTTTAAGTAAAAATACCAGGTGATAGAAGGAGAGTTATTGGAGTTCAACATAGGTACTCCAAGACTATGAGTTCATTGACCCTATTAATTTCCTAATTTTAATCCTCATCTAAACATTTTTATTTTTATCTGATTTTTTTGTTAAAAAACCTCCACTCTGTTGTCTTTCTTTAAACCTCTGTACTCTTTTCTTTGTTTCATGTGTTAATATCTTCCACTTAAGATATTGAGTAAGATTTTGTTCACATTTCAGGATTATCAGATTTAGGGTAAAAGTGCCTCCATTGGTCTTTTATTGTATAGAATGTTACATATGTATTGAATGTAAGTATTCAGTTAGGTTAATAATGTATGGAATTATAAAATTGAGTATTTTGAACTTATGTGTTTGGTTTGATGTTTTCCAGTAATGGAGTTTTCAATGTTCTCAATATTTTTATTCAAATGTAAATAATTGTTTCAGTTACATAATAGATATTTATAGAAAGAAATCCTATCAGTGTTTAATTTATTTGTTATGGGAAGAAATTGTGCCATTAAATGTTAGTGGTCATTTGAAGAATTCCCTTCTCTGCAGTATGTAAACATTCTCAACTTTGTTTATGATAGTATGTTTTATTTAGCTTTATTGATTTATAATTTTTACAGAGCAAAATTTACCTTTTTTTGTGTATAATGTGATGAATTTGGTTAATTTTGTATAGTCATTTAACCACACTACAATTAAGATACAGAAGTTCCATCACACTAAAAAGTTTCCTTTTATCTTTTTGCCAATAAACTGACTACCTCTGGCCTGAAGCAGACATTTTGTACTTAAAAAATTTTTTTGATAACTCAGTAATTTTTAGTGTATTTACAGAGTTGGGAAATCTTCTCTGCCGTCTAATTTTAGGATATTTCCGTTACCGTTACCCTGAAAGAAATGCACGTCTATTTAAAGTCACTCCTTCCCACCTTCAGTCCTAACAACTGCTCATCTACTTTATATATCTAAAAATTTACCATTTCTGGCAAATAGAAACATGCAGTATGTGTTTTGCTATGTCTGGCTTCTTTTCTCAAACATAAAAATGATCAACTTTTGAGCATTTTGTGAAATTAAATTTTTTTTAAAACAGGGAATAACTCTACTAATGATGGGATCAGCAGATGCACTTCCTGAGGAACCCTCAGCTAAAACTGTCTTCGTAGAAGATATGACAGAAGAACAGTTAGCATCTGCTGTAAGACAAACCACATTTTATACGACCACTACTTTTCAGAAATACAGTTACTAGGGTGCCTTTCAGAAAGTAGCCCATGAATACTTTGAAGATTTAACAGTTAATATCAAGATGTATTCATTATAAAGGCAGTTAATATCTATAATAACTATAAGTCTGGCAGGTAGTCAGCACTATTTAAGTGTTTACTATTATTTTTATGGGGAAACAGGCTCAAAGAGATTAAGTAGTTTAAATGCTGGGACATTTAAATTATTAAAACCTTTCATGTTTAAAATACAATTAATCCTCAATTTAAATGCAATGTTGGTTTAGAAACTGGCCAACATACACTTGTCAAATGTTACTAGTTGTACCACCCACATTTATGTAGTACCATTCCTTCTTTTGTAAGTATTTCTATGTATATTTCATCACCCTATTTTAATGATAAGCCTGAAAGAGGGCAGGATTGATATGACTGTCCTTTTGTCCTTTTAATATTTTCAAGAAAGGAATAAAAAACAGAATAACTGTTAGTATGATGCAAGGAAAAATTTTTTTTTATATTTTTATTACATAAAGTATTACAAAGATTTGTACATATATCTCTTTTGTTCCCCTGCCCTTCCCCTGTCTTCCCTTCCCCTGTCTCCCCTTCCCCTTAGAGTTTTCTCTCCATTGGTTATGCTTAAATGCATACATAAAAGTCCTTTGGTTGATCTATTACAAGGAAAAATTTTTATTGGGGAAATAAAACACATTAGTTTAGGGTAAAAGTGGAATATACGTTGGTATAAGTTGGAAGTTTTACTTGCTTTAAAGTGTGAACTTTAGTGATTTATATATGCTATGTCATTTTATAAAAATGATTTCTCTTATCAGATGGAGTTACCATGTGGATTGACAAACCTGGGTAACACTTGTTACATGAATGCTACAGTTCAATGTATTCGTTCTGTGCCTGAACTCAAAGATGCTCTTAAAAGGTAAGACAAGAGAAATGTTTCAAGTCTTATGTAGGTAACAGGTTCACATATGTGTAGTGTTGTTTTGTGTGTGTGTGGGTATTTAGCATCTATATTGAGATATAATTCATTTATCAGATAATTCATTCATTTAAAGTATTCAATTAAATTGTCTTTATTATATTCACAAGGTTGTGCAACAATCACTACTTCTTATTTCAGAATATTCCCTACCCTAAAGAAACCTCATACTGGTTAGCAGTCACTTCTTACACCCTTCCCACCTGCAACTCTAGGCAGTCATTTATCTACTTTTTGTCTTACATACAGATTTGTCTTTCTAGACATAAGTGGGGTCATATTAATATATGGTCTTTTTGTAACTGCCTTTTTTACTTACATTATTTTCTAGATTCATGTTATGTATTAGCACTTCATTCCTTTGTATAGCTGAGTAATATTCAATTGAATGGCTATACCACATGTTTATCCATTCATCAGTTGATGGACCTTTGGATTGTTACACTTTTAAAAATTTTTTTATTTATTTCAGAGAGGCAGGGAGAGGGAGAGAGAGATAGAAACATCAGTGATGAGAGAGAATAATGGACTGACTGCCTTCTGCATGCCCCCTACTAGGGATTGAGCCTGAAACCCAGGCATATCCCCTTGACCAGAAATTGACCTGGTTTATAGGTCAACGCTCAACCACTGAGCCATGCTGGTCGGGCTGTTTCTGCTTTTCTTAGCTATAACGAATAATTCAGCTGTAAACATGCCATCACAAGTTGTTGTACAGGGGAGTTGTTTTAATTTCTCTTGGATATGAGTGTATTGCTGTTCTCATGGTAACTCTGTTGAACAACACTTTCAGTAACTGCCAGATGGTTTTCCAACATGGCTTCACCATTTTACTATCTCACCAGCAATGTAAGAGAGTTCCAGTTTCTCCACCTCCATGCCAATCTTGTTATTGTATGTCTTTGATTATAGGCATCCTGAGGGTGAAAGGATATACAATGGTGTTTCTCATTTGTATTTACCTAATGAGTAGTAACATTTTTTAAAGTGTTTATTGGCCATTTGTACTTCTCTGGAGAAATGTTTCATCAAATTATTTGCCAATGTTGTAAGTGGTTTGTCTTTATGTATTCTGTATACAAATACTTTTTCAAATAGATAAATTGCAAATTTTTTTTTCATTTTGTGATTTTTTTTTTACTCTTGATGGTTTTGCTTATAGCATAAAAGTTTTGATTTTTTTCTTTTTAAAAATTAAATTTATTGGGTTAACATTGGTCAAACGTTCTAAATTTTGACATAGTTTAGTATTTTTTCTTTTGTTGCTTCCTTGTGTTTTTTCTTTTGTGTGTGTGGTGTCATGTAAGAAACCATTGCTAATCCTAGGTCACAAAGATTTATTCCTATGTTGTTTTTATTAAGAGTTACAGTTTTAACTCTTACATTTAGGTTTGTGATCCATACTTTTATGTGTGATGGGAGGTAGGTGTCCCATCCCATTCGCTTGCATGCGAATATCCAGTTCTTGTAGTATTTGTTGAAAAAACTAATCTTTCCCCGTTGAATTTTCCTAGCATCCTTGTTGAAAATCAGTTGATCACAATGGGTGTAATAAGTAATTCTGATATTCAGTTCTAGTTTAAAGATAAATTAATTGATTTATATGTATGTGTCAGTGAGTAATAGTTTTAAAAAGAAATAAAATTTTGTTTTTATATCACTATACATAAGAAAAAGTAAACAATTATGCATGTTTTGGGAATCTTTGAAATAATCTATAAATGAGGGTCTCTCCTCTTCAATGAATCTAAATGTTCAAAATACGGCCTGAGGTCCTCCATTAAGCCCTGCTGGGCAAAGGGAGTGGCCTGTGATCCCCCAGCCTGGCGCCGGGGCAGGGGGCACAGCCTGAGGTCTGCTGGCCTGGTGCTGGGGTGGGGGGCATGGCCTGAGGTCCCCTGGCTCAGCACTAGGGCAGAGGGAACACCTTAAGGGCCCCTGTCAAGTCTCGCTGGGTGAGGGGCACAGCCTCAGGTCCCCTGGCCTGGGGCCAGGGCGGGGGGCATGGCCTGAGGTCCCCCGGCCTGGCACTAGGGAAGAGGGTGCAGCTGAGTTCCTCTGGCCTATTGCCAGGGTGGGGGGAGCAGCCTGAGGTCTCCCGTCAAGCCCTGTGGGTGGAAGGCATGACCTGAG
The DNA here is from genome assembly GCA_004026665.1 of Murina feae. NCBI lineage: Eukaryota > Metazoa > Chordata > Mammalia > Chiroptera > Vespertilionidae > Murina > Murina feae. Next base: position 13,058 of record PVJC01011336.1, on the reverse strand, counting down.
GTCCCCTGTCAAGCCCCATGCAGGAGGTGGGTGGGCACGCAGCCTCAGGTCCCTGCTGATTGCTACTTAAGTCTCGTTATGGGAACTTAGCCTCAGCTGTGGGTGCAGATTGGCCGGAGTGATGGTCAATTTGCATATTCCCTCTTTATTATATAGGACTTTGCTTGTTTTACTGTTTTCTCACTTCTTAAGTTGCATGCCTGGGTCACTTATTTATATCTATAATAACTAGAGGCCTAGTACATGGGGCAGGAGGGGTGTCCCTCAGCCCGGCCTGTACCCTCTCCAGTCTAGTACCCCTCGGGGTATGTCTGACTGCCTCTCACAATCTGGAACCGCTGACTCCTAACCACCTGCCTGCCTGCCTGGTCACCTCCAACCCCTCTGCCTGCCTGTCTGATCACCACTACTCCTCTACCAGCCTGATTACCCCTAACTGCTCCCCTGGTGGCCTGATCTCCCTTAACTACGTCTGCCTCACTCCACACCTGGGATCCAGGATTTCCTCTGGCCGGTTTCGGCAACCCGGGACCCGGGCTTTCCTCCCTCTGGCCAACCACAGGCACCCAAGACCCAGACCAGCTTTGCCAGGGCCAGCCGCAGCCGCAGGAGAGTGTGGGTGGGTTGCTTCGCCCATCTGCAGCCGCAGGCACCCAGGACCATGGGGCGGGATGCTTGTGCCTCTCCTGGCCTGCAGCTGCAGTCACTGGCACCCGGGACTGCAGGGTGTAAGGCTTGTCCATCTCCCAGGCCGCAGCCTGGCTGGTTCCCATCCTCTCTCGTGAGCTCATTTGTGCATGGCTGGTTCCCATTTCTCTCTCGTGAGCTCATTTGTGCCTGACTGGTCTCCATTCCTCTCACCCCACTATTGAGGGTCTGAGCAGTTCAGGCACAAGGGTTCAAGAGCGTGACAACCATTTGCATACTATTGCTTTATTATATAGGATAGGATAATAAAAGTGTAATGTGCTAATTAGGCCAGATATTCTTCTGGACGACCTTCTGGATGAAGCTGGGGCTTTGAGAGAAGCCTGATTGTGGGTGCTTTTTGGCAGCTGGAGAGAAGCCCGGGTCCCAGGTGCCACCGGGAAGCTAATGCTGGCAGCCGGGGAAAGGAAGGCCTACTTTTGGCATGAATTTTGTGTATCGGGCCTCTGTTGTACATATAAGTGATTAGAAAATGCTGTTCAGATATTTAAAAGAAATAATTCTATAAGATCTCTTATTTTTGGCCCAAAGGTTTTGTTTTTTTTAAAATATATTGTATTGATTTTTTTACAGAGAGGAAGGGAGAGGTATAGAAAGTCAGAAACTTCGATGAGAGAGAGACATTGATCAGCCACTTCCTGCACACTCACCACTGGGGATGTGCCCGCAACCAAGGCACATGTCCTTGACCGGAATCGAACCCAGGACCCTTGAGTCCGCAGGCTGACGCTCTATCCACTGAGCCAAACCAGTTAGGGCCCAAAGTTTGTTTTTAATTATTGAATTATAATATCCAGAAAAGTATACAAATGAATTATCCCAGAATTAACACACCCGTGTAACCAATACAGATAAACAGAACCCTGTTAGCACTCCCAAAACCCCCTGAACTATCCCTTCCTAATCACTACTCCAGCCTTCTTTCCAAAGTTGTTAATACTAACCTGACTTATTTGACTATTTTGAACTGTTTATGAACAAAAACATATACTAGTATATTGTGTTTCTTTGAGTCTAGCTCATTATGTTTGGTTTATCCATAGTGTGTATTTATAGTTGTAGTTCATTCATGTTCCTGCTATATAATATACCATTTATGTATATGTTACCAAATAGTTATTCCGTCTTCTGTTCATGAATGTTTAGGTTGATCTGATGTATGATTGCTTGTTCTGAATATTTCACAGATAGAAAAGTTAAGACAACCTCTTTTTGTAGGTGAAAAAGTATAATAGACATTAAGCTAACTTAATTAAATTTAAATTTTTATATCATTAATTTTTACTTACTGACTTGACAAAGATTCTTGGTTCTTTTGTTTGTAAAACTCAATATTTCTGTCTTATAAACCCTTTAGTATTTCAGTTCCTCTTTATTTTCTAACAGTTTTTCTTTGTAAAGTTAATTGTTAATGTTATTTGGCTTATTAATAGTTTTATCTTAAGTAGGAACTATGTTTTCCTGTAATAGTGAGAGTTTTTAGGGGATGGTAATAAATTAACATGTGATATTTCTATTCTCAGTTTCCAACAAATCTAAATAAATGAAAAAAAGAAAAAATAAACTATTTAGTTGAATATAATTTAACAATATTTTCTGTGACCTTTCTATTTACATAAGCATAGAGTTTTTGTTGTAGATTATATTTCAATTTAAAAAAAATCTAGTAGAAGGCATGCATTTTAAATGTTCAGTGTGATCAGTTTTGAGAAATGCAAATTCTCTATAACCTATTTTACAATGAAATTATAGAACATTTTCACCATCCTATAAAATTTTCTTATGCCTTTTCCATTCTGTCCTCATCCCCTTCCACCATCGTGCATTCTGAAACTTAAATGCATAGAAAGTCCTTTTTGTTTTGTTTTGTTTTGTTTTTTGCTTTTGTTTTATTTTGACTTAGTTCACTCGAGCATAGTTTCTGAGAGCCATCCATGTTATTGAATGTGTTAGTAGTTTTGGTTATTCCACATTCTTGCCAGTCTTGGGTGATATCACTCTTTTTCATTTTAGTAGACATATATTATGTAAGCATAGTTTTGATCATAGTGAATATGCAATCTCTCTCCTATTCCCAATGTTTGAATATTACCTGAATGATAATTTCTGATCTTTTGTCATAAAAGATATTGTATTAGTAAATACTGTGGTTTGAATATTTCCTTTGGAAAGCCAGTTTTTTGTACTCTAAGGCAACAGAATTTAGAGCTGAAAGTACATTTAGAAATCATTTAATAGGAACTCCTCATTTTATAGGTTAGCAAACTGACTTGAAATTTAAGTGACTTAGTTTTGAATCTAGGTAAATTGATTTTGATTTAATGTTTTTGATCTAATGTCTTTTTTCTTATTTTGAAGTTTTATTTTCTTCGTAACAGACAGTTAATTTTATACTTTTTACTTTACACTGTTTTCAGAAAATGTTTGGTACAGATGAGTTAGACAAGGGGAAAGAATTTAAAGTGGCTTTCTTCATTTAAATTCCCTTTTTCTTGGTACTCCTTTTTTTCCCATATAAGGCTTAAAGGAACGAGACCAGAGAGATGAAAATAGAAAGGTGGGAGCAAGGGAGCAACTCTGAGAAACTTGCAGTTGAATGTGTCATAATAAGTCTTTTTAACTGGTCTCTTCCCATTGAGTTTGAGAATGAATTGAATCCTGATTATTTAATTCTGCCTTACTGTCCCTAGGTATGCTGGTGCCTTGAGAGCTTCAGGGGAAATGGCTTCAGCACAATACATTACTGCAGGTCAGTATCTTAAAAATATATACTTTTCAAGAGAGAGTAAAATATTCAGTAAATGTTATTTTTACTCACAGTTTAGTGCCTTTCAATTTACAAAATGTATTTTCTAAAACATTACCTGACTAAAATTGGTCTACTTACTGTAAATATCTGGGGGCTTATTTTATTATCCAAATTATAAACCAGTGATAAGAGAATTTTTTGGAAACCAATCTTAGTATTAAATTATAATTTTGGCTTTAGGTTTATTAGTATAATATGTCTTTAGGGATATCCAGGGATAGGTTTTATTATAGTTGATGTGATCATTATAAAAGAGAATCCTGGTGGGTATTAGTTTAAGGAAGTGGTATATGAGGAATGAGAAAACATGGAAATTCTTAAATGATGGAAATAACTTATTTCTTCCTTACATGAGGCCATGTATCCCCCTGTCTCATTTTGGGATAACTTGACAAAATGAGTAACCTCTTGTTTTTTGTTTTTTGTTTTTTATCGATTTTAGAGGAAGGGAAAGGGAGAGCGAGAGAGAAATACCAATGTGATAAGAGAAGCATCAGTAGGCTGCCTCCTACACACCCTCTAACTGGAGAACAAACGCACAACTCACATATGTGCCCTGACCAGGAATTTAACGGGTGACGGTGACCTTTTGGTGCATGGGACAATACTCATCCAACAGCGTCACATCGGGCAGGGCAAAATGGATACCCTCTTAAATCATTGGGTTAGGTTAATAGGGGGTTTATTGGCATACTTTTTTTTGTAACCACTTTATTGAGATATTCATATACTATACAATTCACCCATTTGAAGTGTATAATTCATTGCTTTTTAGTATATTTACAGAGTTGTGCAAGCATCACCAAAATCAATTTTAGAACATTTTCATCACTCCAAAAGAAACTCTTTTAGTAGTCACCCTATTTTCCGTTCACCACTCCCAGCTCTATGCAGCCACTAATTAGCTATCAGCCTCTGTAGATTTATGTATTCTGGACCTTTGATATAAATGGAATTATAGAATATATGCTCTTTTTTGCCTGACTTCTTTCACTTAGAATGATTTCAAGGTTCATCCACATTGTAGCATGTATCAGTACTTCATTCCTTTTTTTTTTTTTAATATTTTATTGATTTTTTACAGAGAGGAAGGGAGAGGGATAGAGAGTTAGAAACATCGATTAGAGAGAAACACCAATCAGCTGCCTCTAGCACACCTCCCACTGGGGATATGCCTGCAACCAAGGCACATGCCCCTGACCAGAATTGAACCTGGAAGGAACCCTTCAGTCTGCAGGTCGATGCTCTATCCACTGAGCCAAACCGGTTAGGGCCTTCATTCCTTTTTATTGCTGAAAAAGGTTCCATTGATTGGATATATACCACATTTCATTTATCCGTTCATCATTGAATGACATTTGAATGGTTTGTACTTTCTGACTATTACAATAATTGTGGAACATTCTGTGTATAAGTTTTTTGTGGACATGTGTTGTCATTTTGGGTAAATCTCTAGGAGTGGAATTAATGGGTTATATGGTAGCTATACTTAACCTGTTGAGGAACTGCCAGACTTTTCCAAAGCAACAGCATCATTTTACATTCTTTCAGCATGTATGAGGGTTCCAGTTTCTCTGCATTGTTGATATTGCTTGCTATCATCATTCTTCATAATGCTTGATATTTTTTTGTCTTGATTATAGCCATTCTAGGTTTGTGAACTATCTCATTATGGTCAATCCTTAATTTTTAATACTATTAATAGTAAGTTCTCTTGGGTCATTTGGAGCTAGAGAGATTTCCTCTAACCTCTTTCCTAAAAGTAGGTTAGTTTTTTGAAATGAAGTTTGTAATGAGAAAATATGATCACTTTGATCTAGTTCATTTGATGGCTTATGTACCTGTTATCTAACCGTAACTCAGAATTTCAACAACTTGCCCATTACCATATACTAGAGGCCCAGCACACGATTGAAATTGTGAGGAGGTGTCCTGCAGGCCAACGGGGGAGTCAGGCTGGACAGGCGCCACGGGCAGCCGGGACCCACACCTTACTTCCGCCCCAGGCCCCCCAGGCCCACCTGCCTGTGTTTGCTCTGGGCCGCTGGAGCTACCACGCTGGCTTGGGCAGACCCCTCTGTCTCTGTCTCCACTCGGGCCTCACCTGCACATGCAACCTTCTCCTGCCTGGTCATGGCCTGTTAACAGCGTCCTGGCCTAATTTGCATATTACCTCTTTTTATATAAATACACAACACACACACACACACACACACACACACACAAGGCCTGGTGCACAAAAATTTGTGCACTCGGGGGGGTGGGATCCCTCAGCCCGGCCTGTGCCCTCTCACAGTCTGGGACCCCTCAGGGCATGTCCACCTGCTGGCTTAGGCCTGCTCCCTGGGGGATTGGGCCTAAGCTGGCTGTCAGACATCACTCTGGCAGCCCAAGAGCCCTTGAGGAATGTCCACTTTCTAGCAGGGAGCAGGTCTAAGCTGCAGTCGGACATCCTCAGCGTTGCTGAGGAGGCAGGAGAGGCTCCCACCACCACTGCTGTGCTGGCAGCCAATAGCCTGGCTTGTGGCTGAGCAGAGCTCCCCCTGTAGGAGCACACTGACCACCAGGGGGCAGCTCCTGCATTGAGTATCTGACTCTAGTGGTCAGTGTGTGTCATAGTGACCAGTCATTCCCAGTTGTTCTGCTGTTAGGGTCAATTTGCATATTAATCTTTTATTATTTAGGAGAGAGGCCTGGTGCACAGATGGGGGTTGGCTGGTTTGCCCTGAAGGGTGTCCTGCTTGGGTGCCTGGCCAGCCTAGGTGAGGGGTTGAGGGCTGTTATCAGGCTGGCCATGGCTGTGGGCTGGAAGCAGGTATCTGGGATTTATTTAACTTCTGTAATTGAAATTTTGTTGCCTTGGTCCTGCTCAAAGCCGCTGGCTGGAAGCAGGTATCTTGATTTTATTTATCTTCTGTAATTGAAACTTTGTTGCCTTGAGCAGAGCTCAGGGCCCACAGGGCAGGTGGGAATCTTAGCTTCCTCCATTGCCTGGGCAACAAAAGCCTCCTGCCTTGCTACAGCTCCCTGGCTGCCGCCATCTTTGTGATGGAGTGAAGGTTAATTTGCTTATTACTCTTTTGCCTTGGGAGAAGACCCTCAAGCCCCTCTGATCACCAGCTCCACCCCTTCCCCATTGCACCCTCTGGCCAAGGCTGCAGGCCTGTGCAGGAGACCTCCAGACCCCTGCTTTGCTGGCTCCACTGGTGCCCAGATGCCTGCGATCGCAGGCTCCGCCCTTGCCCAGGCCTGAGGCCTCTGGCCCAGGCCTTATGCCTGGGTAGGGCATCTTTATACCCCTCCAATCACCCGCTCTGCCCTGCCCCCTCAGATCACTGGCTCTGCTCTTATCCATGCCTGAGGCCTCTGGCGAAGTCCTCTGGCCTGGGCAGGGGACTCCCAGCCCCCTCTGATCGCCTGTTCCACCCCTCGGGCCCCCCACCTCCCGTGCCACCTGCCTGGCTAACAGGCCTGACCACTTAAGTGGTGGGGCTGAGCCGGATTGGGTGCCGCCATCTTTGTGAAGGAGTGATGCCTAATTTGCATATTACTCTTTTATTACATAGGATATATATAGATAGGAGGCTTATAGTATTGATGAGGTGAAAAATACTGTTCTTTTTGCTTCTTGACTTTTTAAACTTTATTTTGAACTAAATTTAAATTTGTAAGAAAGTTGCAAGAATTCACCAGTTTACTAATTTTTATTCCGTCTGGTCCATTATTGTCTATAATGAGTATTCCTTTTTTTCTGAGAGTAAGTTGCACACATCATTGCACATATTAAGACTTTTATTCCTGAACAAGAGGCCAGGTGCACAAATTCATGCACTGATGGGGTCCCTCGGGCTGGCCAGTAATGAGGGCCTATCAGGGCTGGCCATGGGAGGCAGGCTGTGGGAGTGCACTGACCACCAGGGCGCAGACACTTAATGCAGGAGCTGCCCCCTCGTGGTCAGTGTGTATCATAGCTACCAGTCAGTTGTCCGGTCATTGGGTCATCCAGTCATAATGGTCGCTTAGGCTTTTTACACACACACACACACACCCCTACTCTAATAAAAGAGTAATATTGAAATTGACCATTTCTCTGGGACGCCTAAGCCACGCCCAACAGCTAATCAGAGCGGCTGTATGCAAATTAACCCAGCCAAGGTGGAGACTGGCAGCCCCAGCGAGTGCAGTGCAGGTGTCAGGGTGAGCAGGGCGTGCAGGGCAGGTGATGGACCAGGGTGTGTGTGGGTGGGTGGGGCCGATGGGCCGGGTGTCGGGTGGTGTGTGTGGGGTGGGCGGGCGCTGTGGGTGGGTGGCAGGCCACTGGTTGGGCGGGTACAGGCCGGGCTGAGGGACCCCCCCCCAAGTGCACAATATATTGTGTACTGGGCTCCTAGTGTGTGTGTGTGTGTGTGTATATACACACACACATACATCTACACATATACATCTACATGTATGTATGTATGTATGTATGTATGTATGTATGTATATATTTCAGTATATATTTCCAAACAATAAAGACTTTCATAACTACAGGATAGTTTTCAAAACCTGGGAGTTTAACACTGATATAGTACTCTAAAATACAGACTTTATTTAACTTTTGCCAATTGACCCAATATTGCCCATTGTAAAGTTGTTTTTCTTTTTTGTTTCAGGAGCCAGTTTAGATTACAATTACATTTAGTTGTTATACCTCATTAGTCCCTTTTATTTATTTTTTTGGTTATACCTCCTGAGGATATTTTTTTCATTGAGTTTTAGAGAGTGGAAGGGGGGGTGAAGAGAGGGAGGGAGGGAGGGAGAAGAGAAAACATAAATGTGAGAGACACATCGATCGGCTGCCTCCTGCATGCCCCTTATCAGAGATTGAGCCTGCAGCCAGGGCATGTGCTGTGTCTAAGAATGGAACTGTGACTTCTTGGCTCATAGGTCAATGCTCAAACACAGAGAGCCACAATGGCTGGAACCAAAAATATTTTTAAACACTATGTTTAGTTGATTTATTCAGGAATATTGAGCGCTGAGATGTAGTATTTGCTGGGTTTCAGTTTCTATAACAATAATGGACAACATTCACATTTTAGTTAACAAGTCAATATAAGCTAGATTAGAGTTTTGCTGTACATGAAGTAAGGACAAAGTGATAGGAAATCAGCAAAGGAAAAGTATTCTGACCTCCAGAAGCCAGGGCTGAGTCCATGACTGTGGGATTCATGATGTTGAGAGGGGATAAACAAGAAAGATTTTGAAGAAGGTAAAATTAGTTTGTTTTTTTAAGTTGTCCAATACAATCAGGAAGTATATTGTTTAAAGAGCCAGATTTCATTATTCAGTAGATGGGAACCAAGTAAAGGCAAGGGAGTCAGGAGTGAAGATCTGATGGCTTGATAACGGCATAGTGGCAGAACAGTAACATTGTACTTGTTTGATCTCTAGACAGAAGTTATATGTATTTGTATTGAACTAATATATGTCCTGCTTTGTTTGGGAAAACAGCAGCTGGCAAGGAGAGAGGGCAGGGCTCAGAAGTTGTTTATAGCTAGTGACTGCAGTGTAACATCTGATGAGTTCATTAAGATTTGAAAACCAATCTTTTTCTTACTAGGAATCTAACAATTACAAAAAGAATAGATGTACATAAAAAGTTATTAAGCAGTTTTTTATAGCAATTAAAATTGAATTTACAGTAGCATGTGTTAAAAATGCCACTCTTACTAAGGTACTGTTGCTTTGTTTTTAAGCTCTTAGAGATTTGTTTGATTCCATGGATAAAACTTCTTCTAGTATTCCACCTATTATTCTACTGCAGTTTTTGCACATGGCTTTTCCACAGTTTGCAGAGAAGGGCGAACAAGGACAGTATCTTCAACAGGTAATCAGGTCAAGGTTCTTGGTTTTCATATTATAAATGTAAATCTTAGGTTTCCTACACTTACACTTAATGGAATATATTTGGAAATACAAATATAAGTCATCTATTTCTATTATGTCTTGCCTGGTGTGATGCAATATTCTGTTAACCGATCTTGCTGTTTCTGTTTCTTTGCAATGTTTTACCATATAGTCCCTAGAGGCCTTTTAAAATGTAAATAAGATTATGTTGGCCCAGTGTTCAATACTTCTTAGTGATTTTTCTATCCCTAAATAATCTAAATCCTAAATAATTTAGCTTCTGGCTACCTTACTGAACTCGTCCTTGTTCTGCAGGGCCTTAGCTCTTGTTCCCTTTGGCTCTCAGTGCATGATTTTCCTCTTTACCTTTAGGTCTTAAAACTGCAATGTCAAAGCATCAGAGACTTTCTTTGACTGTCCTATTGAAATAGCATGCTTTCCTTGCATCAATTGATTTTTTGCTCCTGAATTACTCCCCCCTTTATAACCATTCTATGAACTTGAGTTTATGTTACGTATTTTTTATTTGTGTTCCCATTTGAACTTTATTTTATTTACTGCTATGCATTCCTAGTGTCCTGAACAATGTTTAGCATAATTAGGAATTCAGTAAACATGTCTTGAATGACTGAAAAAAACTATTTTGGAATTTTTGTTGTGTTGAAGATCATAAAATATTGACTTTGGCTTAACATATTTAAAGAAAAAAGTAGCTTGCTTCTTTCCTAAGAACATGAATTATTTTGGGAGGATCCTATAGACCAAACACTGTCACAGCCAGGATTACTTACTATGTCATTCTAAAAATTACAGGATGCTAATGAATGTTGGATACAAATGATGCGAGTATTGCAACAGAAATTGGAAGCCATAGAGGATGATTCTGTACAAGAGGTAATCTTCTATATCATAAAAGGTCTGTGGTCATGATGCCATAATGGCATCATGACCAAACAAGCAGTGGCTCTCGAGGCGGGCGGTGCAGGAGCTACTCACTGTGGGGAGCTACTGGCGGTGAAGAGCTACGAGCAGCAGAGGGCGGGCACGAGCTATGAATGGTGATGGGCAGAGTGGCCAGCTGAGGCAAGCAGAATCATGCTTGCTGGGCCTCTAGTTGAAATATATTTGTGATTACAGATCTTCATTGTACCTTGATTCATCCCCACCCTAAAGGCTTGAAATAAATTCATCTTAATAGATAGACATGTACTTGAATACTTTAGATGGTCAATCTATAGTTGGAATTTGGAAGCTTGCATTTGACACTTGAATTCAATGTATTGTATTAAACTTAATTGATATTGTGCATCTGTAGTTTTTTGGCAATGTTTTTTGAGCAGTAGAAGGGTTGTGTAGAAAGGGATTACATTTTTAAAAACTTACGTATATATTACTAAATTGGATTGTGTGGAAGATAATATATATTAATACATGATTTTAATTTTTGCAGACAGATTCTTCATCTGCATCAGCAGTGACACCTTCTAAAAAGAAAAGTTTAATTGACCAATACTTTGGAGTTGAGTTTGAAACTACGTATCCTTATGAGCCAAGATATGTACTCAGAACTTACTAGAAGTGTATGAAGTGAATTGCTTTAAATACCTTGGCTGATTGGAGTGGTGGGTGGGATAGAAGGAAAATTCTTTAGAGGTTTTTATGTCTAAAACATGTCATGGAAGTACAAACTTTGGAGAAGTATACCCATTGGAGTGATCTTAAAGGTTAGATAAGTGTGTATACTTTAAGGATATTCATTATTTTCTCTTACGAACATCTTTAACATAGTCAACTTCATTAATTTGCCTCAAAGAGAATTTTTAATTGTATTCAATAGAGTGTATCAGTTAAATACATGAGATTGAACCAGTTCATAAAACATGAATTTAGGGAAGTATTCTAGCTAATGGGTAGAAACTTAGAAAATATTTTCCCTTATGTATCTTTTGATTATTAAGACCATTTTAAGGCCATGTAAATAGTAACTTAGGTTTGTTTAATGTTTATCCTTTTCTTACATTCATTACTCAGTATTGTTGATAAGTGAATTAGCATTTTAAAACATGATGAAATCTCTATTGGAAGACCAAAATGTTTTAAATGCTAATGAATGATACTATTAATTTTAATAGCATTAGCCATTTTCCTTATCTTACTTTGCAAAGCATGAGATGCACGGAATCTGAAGAAGAAGAAGTCACTAAAGGAAAAGAAAATCAGCTTCAGCTTAGCTGTTTTATCAATCAAGAAGTCAAGTATCTTTTTACAGGACTTAAATTGGTAAGAACAATTGGAGTTGATCATCATCATTTACAGATTCTGCATTTGCAAATGCACCTACTCACTGAAATTTATTTGTGACCCCACATCAATACTTGTGGTGTTTTCACAGTCATTTGAAAACATCCTTAGTGTGGCCAAAATTTTGAGTTGCCTGAAACACACACTGTACTATCAGAGGTCCAGAAAGGTGATGCTCTGACTTCTCATTTCAGCTCTCATACTATAAACAAGTGTCTTTGCAATTCTTTTTTCGTGCCACATATTTTGCATTTTTGTGCTCAATTGATTCTGCTATTTAAAATGGCCTTCAGACATAGTGCTGAAGTGTTGTCTCATGTTTTAAGTGCAAAGGGACTGTGACGTACCTTAAGGAGAAAATTAAGTTTCTTAGATAAGTTTTATTCAGGGATGAGTTTTAGTGTAGTTGTCACTGAAGTCCATGTTAATGATTTACAGTATATATTAAGTACGGGATCATTATTCAGAAACACATAAAACAAGGTTATGTATTGATTGGCAAAAATGGAGCCAGAGGCTTGCAGGAAGGCTCTGAGGGTATAATAATGAGGGTTTTGTGTTTTTTTTTTTTTTTTTTTAATAATTATGAGGTATAAACTGGGATTGTACTGTGCAGATCAGAACATAGAGTCATTCTGCCATTGCACTAGTATTGCAGTTGAGGCCCTAGAATTTAAGTGACTTAGTTTGGTTTGTGACAGATCCAGAACAAGAACTTAGTATTCTTTGTCCAGTACCATACTAAGAAATGCACTATAGTGAGCAGATTGATAAGATATAATGGTTTGCTTGCCAATTTGTTAATTTGATGTGATTTGGGGAATGTGCACATCTTTTTGAAAGATAGGTAGTGAATTGGGGTAGGTATCTTGACAAACAAGATAATTTGTTGTTAGAGAGCTCCCATTTATAGTTTGGGATAAAATGGGTTAGGGGGAGGGTTAGTAAATTTAGACATACGTAGATAGATAGTGATATTCTTTGCCCTTTGCTATTGGGAGGAGAGTTATGAGGCATGATGGCTTTTGAGAGAAGTTAGTTTTAAAAGCATTACAAGTACTAACTAACCACCAAGAGTCCTATAACAACTTACAGTGTGCAAGTTTCAGGGCTTCAAAACATGAAGTATAAGTATTAATTGGAGAATGTGGAATAGAATGTATGTCAGGGATTCTCCAGGATGATCTTTTCTTTATAATTTTATGAAATTCTATAGAAACAAAATATACTTGGTGATAATAGGTATAACTTATTATGTGATGACTAACATGGCAATAGATATGCTTTCTTGAAAAACAGGTATGCATGAGATTTTATATTGTAATTTTTAGATCATTCTGATTATTGA
>PVJC01011335.1:0-41713 GCA_004026665.1 Murina feae | reverse complement strand
AATGATAAAACTTTTATAGAAAATATCCTGTGAAATTATATACATTTGGATTAATACTCAAGTAATTATTCTTTTTAAAATATATTTTATTGATATTTTAGAGAGGGAAGCAGGGAGAGGGATAAAGAGATGGAAACATTGATGAGAGAGAAACATGGTTGATCAGCTGCCTCCTATGGTCTTCACTGGATTAAGCCTGCAACCCGGGCATGTGCCCTGATCAGCAATTGAACTGGTGGTCTCATGGTTTTTGGCTGGATGATCAACCACTGAGCCATGCCAATAAGGCTAAAATAATTATTCTTTGCTTTGGAAGAACATGTTAGCATGTAACTAGCAAAACCAATGTTAGTCACTAAAAAAATTAATTTCCACATGGGAAAAATCCAGTAGAGCCTAGTAAACAATCCTATCAGCAAGAGGAATTTTGAATAAAAGAAGAAAAGCTTAATAATAGTTTATTATTTTTTAAATTTACTATCATACTTAATATTTTATTATTTAATGACAGTATTTTATTGTTACTATTTAATTTTAATTAAAATACACAAATAATTACAGCTCAAAAAAGGAGAAAAAACAAATATTCCCAATATGTGAAAATCAAAAGTCTAGTTTATGTTCATTTTTATGTGACTCAAGTTTTTAAACGCTGCCTACTTGAATTTTTCCTTCATGACACAATTATTTTTAACTGCTCATAATTTTAGCAAATATTCATTGAAAATTTGTTATGGCCAAAAAATATACACTTGATAGTGTGCAAAGAATAGTGAATAAAACGGACACATCCCTGACTGACAGACATATATGTTAATTTAAACAGTACAAATGTGTAAATGAAGAATGTTATAAAGAGAAAGAACTTAATGCTATGAGAGAATTAGTAGTGCCTTTCCTTATGACCAGGTCATGGGCACAGGAGTGCACAGGCCATGGAATTGGTGTCAATCACAGAACTACCAGTTATGAATTGTGTGACCTTGGCCAAGTTTATTTAAACAAACACATGCTCATCCTTCAGAGTAGAATTATAGCCTTAGCCATCATTCTGAAGACCTACTTAATTCTCTTTAATAGTCATTAAACAACATGTGTTCTTTTTTAAAAATTTTATTTATTGATTTGAGAGAAGTGGGGGGCAGAGGGATCAATTTGTTGTTCCAATTAGTTCTGCATTCACTGGTTGATTCTTTATGTGCCCTGACTGCGACTGAACAAGCAAGCTTGCATATTGGGATGATGCTCTAACAAACAGAACTATCCGGCTGGGGCCACTAATATATATTCTTAGCAAAAACATCCCGAAAATAGTATATCACAAGTGTAAAAATTTTAAGTAATTTAAGATGTCCTCGTCTTAGTCTTCTTAGTTCATTAACGAAGACTAGTCTAATTAAATTCAACTAATATAAAATATTTAAAAGAATCAAAGGATTACTTTTAGTTAGGTAGTCCATAAAGTGCCAAGATAAAAATTTCTATGAGTAGCTTGGAATGTTGCAGCTTGTAGTAATGATGGGCAAGACTATTAAACAGCTACAGTTTCTATAAGGGGAGTACAGATCAGTGTGTAGAAGTGTGGACAAGTACCTCAAACTCAATTCCACTTAAATTCATGTATGTGGGGATTTCAAGGTCAGCTCTGAGTTTATTTCACTTCTTTTCTGCTTTATTAAGTTCTTGGAAGTCGTTACTATAAACATTTCCAGTCTTCCAAACTGTTTCTCTCTTGTATGTCTGCATACTGAAAGTGCTCAAGTAAGACAGTAGTTTAGGGGATTCTTTATAAATAACACTGCTGCCAAATACGAGCAGCAGGGTTCTTCCTAAGTGATTGTAGATATCATTATCTCCACGCACGCACAAGCTCACTTCAGTACTGGTCTTCAGACGCAACGCACCGGTAACTACTAGAGAAGAGAAAGCTTTGCAAAGGGTATGATATAGAAGCATCAGAACTCTACAACCCCCAAACAGTGTCCTTTCCTGCAGAAAAGCACCCAAGGTTCATTAACCAAAGCACTTGTCCAGATTCTTTCTATACTTACATTGAAGTCTAAATAGCATTAGGAGAGGTAAAATTGTGACATAAATTTACAAAAAGTATAAATAATGGACAGCTAGTAAATCCTTTATAGTAGATTTCAACAGGACGGGGCACAAGTTTATCTTAATGGCCCTTTTATCTGAAAGGGCAGACAGCAACAGAAAATTTAAAAGTTACGAAAATAGAAACAGATTTTGAAAAATGGTAAAAACTGGTATCAGGGAATAATAACTGAAAAAAACATACACAAAACACTGAAGATTGGTGAGGACTTTCTAAAAATTATACATTTTCAACATAAAATGTAGAAGCCATATATTGAAAACATATTATGCAAAAAAACATTGATATAAAAAGGTAACTGATTCAATGAAATAAACCACCTACTGACCACTAGAACAAATTAAAAATATATATGCAGTCAATTGTTGGTATTCATGGTTCAGTTCCATAGAGTCACTGAAAACACTGAATTAGTGGATATATTGCTTCTGCAGAGATACTCGTTAGGTTCTTGCAAACTTCTGGAAACAAAGTTTTTGTCAAGCAATCAATACCTAACCTTGTTTTCTGTGTGATTCTGATTAAAAGCAGCTTAAAAATATTGTCAACTCATTAACACTGAACTCATGGGTAAAAGCACTGTAACTTATGTCTAAATGATGCTCATCTAACACATTTTCTCCATAAGGCACATTAGAGCTGGCAATGTGCATGTCAGATGACTCAAATATTTTGCTGCTCTGTGTCTGTCCATGAATAGCCAAGAAGCATTGTGAATATTATTTGAGAGTTACAAATAAGTTTTAGTGAGTAGGCAAATGTGTAAATACAGAATCTGTGAGTAATGAAGACATACTGTACCTAAAAATTAATGCTGATTTAGGGCTTATTTGTATGATACTAGGTTAATAGCATAAGGTTAGTTCCCTAATCTAAAAATATTTAGATAGTATATTAGGACATCTCTAAATCCTTTTTCACTTCTGAATTCCATAGAACCTAGGACTGCACTCTAGGTCCTCTATAAACCAAACCTATCCAGGCATATTTCCTTTTGTATGAAAACTTATGTACCTCTGATAAAGGAAGGATATGTTAATTTCTACCTACCAATCATCATATGCTCCCATACCCACATATATTTCACTATCCATCCCTCCCATTATCAAGTATTAGTCATGCACCAATGCTGGAGATATAGTGATGAAGAAGATATGTAAGATTCCTACCCTCTGATGATCATATCTAGTGAGAGACAAACAATAACCATGTAAGCAAATCAATAACAAATTCCAAAAGATGTAAGTGCAATGAACTAAAGTAAATCAGAATAATGGTTTGTAGGCAATTGTAGGTAAGAAAATATTTTAAATTGAGTTACCAGGCAAGGACTTCTTAAGGAGTTGATGATTAAGAAGTCATACTTTTAACAAAGATAAATTAAAAATAACAGATTAAACTTCATTCTTAAAAAAAGAGAAAAAATCTGAATTGGGTAAGAGATGAGGGAAAAGTGCAAAGATCTATAAATTGAAGAACATCAGTGGCAAATGCTGTGACGTGGGAGTAAACTCGGCATTTTTGAGGAAAGGAAGGCCCAGTGGGGCTGGCACAAAGAGAGGGAGGAGCTTGGGACCAAATTGTGGCACACTTGGTCCACGATAAATCTGTGTTTTATTTTAGGTATAATGCAAAAACCCTGAAAGAATTTAAGCAGAGTAGTGCTATGATCTATCTTACATTATAAAAGCATCATTTTGACAGTGTGGAGAACAGGATATGTAGGGCCAGGACAGAGCTGTGAGAAGGGGCAGTGTTGGGACCAGGCTGGTGGCCAGAAAGTAGGTCATATATGGAACATGTTTTGAAGAAAAAACAAATGAAATATGCTGATAGACTGGCCTCGGGGTTAATGAGAAAAGTAGAATTGAGGATATTCCTTGAGTAAAGAGAGACACACTGAACTAGTAAATACTGAAATAAGGAAGCCGAAGAAGAGTGGCTTAGTGAGTAAGACAATACAATCAAAGGTTTGGATCTAGTCATTAAAAGATGAGGGGCTTACTAGACATTCAAATGCCTAGTATATAAATGAAGGAGAAAAAAAGACATAAGAAAATGAATCAACCCAGCTGGCATTGCACAGTAGTTGAGCAACAACCTATGAACCAGGAGGTCACAGTTCAACTCCTGGTCAGGGCACATGCCCAGGTTGCGGGTTCCATACCCAGTATGGGACAGGCAAGAGACAGCCGATCAATGATTCTCTCCCATCACTGAGGTTTACATCTCTCTCTTTCTCTCCCTTCCTCTCTGAAATCAATAAAAATATATTAAAAATAAAGACAATAAATCAAAATTAAGGAAGAACAGAAATTAGAGATAATAAATAAAACGTATTGTGAGCCAAACTATGACATAACATTTTTTTCAATCCTAAAGCTTAGTAATAACGTATTCATTCATTCAATCAACAACTATTTATTATAACTACTCTGTGTTAGGCATGGTTCTAAGCGCTTGGGATGTAAATCTTCCCTACCTGTCCTTTGTACTATCCTAAGCTTTTAGATACATGGAATAAACGCATTTTCTGACATCACTTTTGTAATAAAATTCCATAAATCATTGGATTATATATTGAAAGACAGTCCATTGCTTATTTTGCAATATCACAAAATATAAGTAAGGAGGTTATTAGGTAGATAATTTTTCCGTGTAGCAGTTGTTTTGTTTTCTAAATAGCAGGCGAATCCTACCCAATTTTAGTTTTCTGTTAACAATAAAATGTTCTAATATGATAATAATATTTGTAATTTTATTGTTCCATTAAAATAATAAAATGCAAATGTGCATCAAATGATCTCAGAACCAAGGTTTCCAAACATGCAAAATGGTTGAAAGCATAAACATCATGACTACAGGAGAAAAGATAACTTTTCAGGATAAAAAAGAAATGTGTGTCTTGGGAAATCAAATGGTACGTGCAAAGAGGTAGAGATGAGTCTCAGAAAATATATTACACAGCTTGCAGGTGGGGGTGCAATATTCTCTGGGTTTCTGAGTGAGTAATGCCTCGATTCCCCTGGTGCCCCTGCTGTGAGGAGAGAGTCACCACCACGGGTCACTGCACTCAGCACACCCTGGCAGCTGCCAGGGTTCCCTACAGCCTTCACTTGCTGGGATAGTGAATCAGCGTTCTCATCCGTGAAGTAATAATCTCCAGTTGTAGCATCTGGTACCCCCTGCCTGGACCTACCACCACATCTCATCATTCCTTCCCTTTTCAGTTGGGTTCTCAATTTGTAGACTGATTTTTGCCTTAAACATACTCGGAAGTTCCTGATAACTTCCCTATTGCTTGGCTTCTAATCCCTTCGTTCCTTTGACATCACAAAAACTGAGTCGTTAGCCAGTTTGGTAATTTGGGGCCCAGACTTTGCTCCAGAATTCTGACTGGCCCTTTGTTCATTCTGCATCATCTAACGCCGCGATGCTGGTGCTGACCTCCTCCTCGATAAACATGTTTCATGAAGGCAGAAGCTCCTGAGAACACTTAAATCCCTCTTTCTGATATAAACACTTTTCTGCATAATGGCAAAAATGGATTTCCCCCCAAGCAACAACAAAAAAGAAAGTCTACCTTTTAACCTCTTAGTTTAGAAGATACATAAAAGTTCTATTATGCCATGGACCTTTAAAACAGTTTTGTGAAACAAGCCTGTGCATTTGTCAGAGGAAACTATTGTCAGTACTTCAAACATTCTGATTCACATAGCACAGATAATGTAAACACACTTTAATCTCCTCGCAAATGTCTGCAACAAGAGGAAGGACGGGAGGAAAGAACCACACTGCCTCTTGATGTTACACTTTATAGGCAGTCCTTTGCTTCTTGGCTGATTAAAACGCTGATTCTCTGGTTCTTTGCTTATTTAGTGAGGATCCCCAGATGCCACTGTCATTTATAGAGCATGCACTCCAAGAAGGTTGCCTAAAAAGACTTTACCTCAAAGGCCTGAAAGGTCAGCCCGACATAGTAGCCTTCTGACACCATGATTTTCCACACACATTCTTTCATCGGTCTGTAATCATCGGGATAATTAGGAGACTGAATCTGTCCTTCATTTTTACGGATCTCACCTCCACAGATGGCTGGGGAAAGCAAAAATAAATAAGTAAATCTAGACGTGACATTTCATTTTCTTCTAAAAATAACATTTTCTTTCAGTGAGTAATTCCATAAAGACCAGGTTATAAAAATCAAAGTTGGCTGGTTATACTGTTGTAAAAATTTAGATGGTTAAAAAAAAAAAAAGCCCTCAAAATTCTAGCCACTTAACTATAAATATTAGATAGTCGTCAGCACAGGCATTTGTGCTTTTTTAATCACTGCACTTTTACTCATAATAAAAAGCATATTTTTAACACTTAATAGCTTGAGAGATTTTACAAGTTTCGTGTGAGTCTGCTCTGTGATCCTCCGAGCTGCTTCTTTCGTGTTTTGACCTCAGGTAAAGGAGCTGATCAGGAGAGAAGCTGCACAGAACTCTGGTCCCTGGCAGTGGGCTAGTGTCATGTGCTCAACATCTGTGGTTCCATCCAAATAATCCTTTTCACTGCCATGCAGTTAATCTTTGGAACAAAATGCCTCCGTTTACTGAAACATTTAAGGGAAGCAGAAGTCTGCTGTCTTCTACATTTTCTAAACTCTTGTCGGAGCAGAGGCAGGAGCAAGAAGGGCCCCTCCACCACAACCCGGCAGGAGCAGAGCAAGGCAGGAGCACAAAGCCAGGGCATTGTCTCAGAGGACAGAGCACAGCGCCCAGCAGATTCCTCCTTGACTGCTGACCCCTCCTTCAGACAAAGCGTGCTGCACAAATACGCACAATGACTGCCTGTGCAGTTTCCTCTAACAGAGCCTCTCAGCAGTACAGGCACCAAACAGACACAAATTCAATATGAAGGAAAAGGAGAAGTTCTTCACAATATTCTAATATCATCATGAAAAAAAAATTGCAATTTAAGAACTCTTGTGCCCTTTTTCCCCCCGGTACACATCCCTGAGCACATGTATATGTTACTACATCAATGTTACTAAAAATGCAATTTACATTCACCAAGTATTTTCATTAAAAATCATCCCTGTGAATATTATAACACAAAGTTTCAAAAACTTATAATTAAAATACAGCTACAATATCACTGTAATGAGTCTGTATTTTTTTTTGGTTTTTATTCTCGTATGTTTTTGAGAGAAAGCATGTTTCTATTAAGAGCTCCTTAGACGAAGTAACCTGTAAAACTCAATGCTACTTGCCTTCATAGAGAGCTGCAAAGCCTTTTCCTACCCAGTTACTGCTGCTCCGAAACTCAATCCACATTCTGCTGTCTGTAGAGGTAAGAACTTCAGGCAATTTGTCCCCACAAAATCTGCCTAAAAGAAATAAAACAATAAAGAGAGATGCCTAAATATGGCTCTGTATCCTAACTGCTTTCCACAGTAACTATATATATATAGATATATATATATATCCTGATTTGGTTCCTATCTTTATCTTTAGTAACTAACCATAACCACACCTTAATATTTACTTATTAGTGGTAGATAAATAAACCAATCCCTTTGTGCCTATTTATAAAATATTAGAACATACCCTCAGATTAACCAGCTGTCAGTATCTTTATTCTATAGAAGGAAGAAATAGCTAGCTCAAAAGATATACTTGTATAAAGCATGTGGGAAGATCAAGGTGGGAAATATTATTCTACAAAGAACAGAAAAAAGGTGCAAATGATGCTGAGAGCCTGTTTAAATGGTCAGTCTGGTCATTCCTAGGGGAGTAACTTGGTTAAAGCTATGCCTCAGCTCAAAGTGGAGTTCCTTGTCTAGCCAGGTTCAGTGATGACTCATCTGAGGGGCTGACATGCTGCTCTGAGGATCTCATGCTACTGCATACACTCCATCTCATCCATAACACTACAATCTGCAAGAGTTAGTAGGCAGAATGGCAAGTAGTATCAGAAAAATGGAATATAGAACTTATATAACTGTGTATCCACAGGCAAGAACAATACCAAAGAATATAATAAATCCTATCCTGTCTGCTTTCTTCCCTCAACCCTCCACAAATACTCATTACTTACTGTATGTCTGCCACTGCACGGTAAAGCTCAATGAGATATCAAAATGGTTAAATATGACAACACACATGGAACTATTCTACAAACAATAACACACTGCCATCCATTTTTGTGTGCCCCTGGCAATGATGTTGTATAAGGCTTTAGTATATTTAAAACAGCAGTCAACGTGAAACAAATTCACAGTAACAGCAAACAGGTGAGGGACTGTCTTCCTAGCTGGCAAAGCGCACTCGGACACGTAAAAGAGTGCAGTGTTTCTCCAACTTAATGTGCCTATGGACTGCCAGGGAGTCTGCGAAATACAGTCTCTGATTCAGGAGGGATGGCGTGGGCATAAATTTCTACATTTTTAACAACCTTCCAAGTGATTCTGATGTAGGAGGGACAAGGTTTTGGAGGAAATAGTGGGGAGAGCTTTCCACATGAAAACCCGGATCTGACCGGGGCGGTGTGGACCCGCAGACACCATGCACAGCTGATGGTGTGCTTGAAGCTTTAATTTGCATTTGATTCTCCAATACGAGTTCAATGAAATGTTTTCTTTGGGAAGCAAATACACGTGTCACAAATTGCTTCATCTAGGCTAGGAAACCAAATGTTCAAGACAATGTTTTCCTTAACCTCGATCTTGTTCGAATCTTGATGTCTGCTCACTTTTTAAACATTTCTACAGGGCTCTCTCTTGGACTTCCTAAGGCTGCTGCCACTTTTAATATAACAGTGTCACCCTAACCAGTTTGGCTCAGTGGATAGAGAGCGTCAGCCTGCGGACTCAAGGGTCCCAGGTTCGATTCCAGTCAAGGGCATGGACCTTGGTTACGGGCACATCCCCAGTAGGGAGTGTGAGGAGGCGGCTGATCGATGTTTCTCTCTCATCCATGTTTCTAACTCTCTATCCCTCTCTATTCCTTTCTGTAAAAAAATCAATAAAATATATTTAAAAAAATAATAACATAACAGTGTCCATGCAATAGGGTTTAGGTGACAAGAAAAAAGATCTGCATGGTACATAAATGCAACTGAACAAAGCTACCTCTAAGAATAAAGGTAAAGTCACAATCTAACCAAAGTCCATAGATGCTGACAGGCCAAGCTTGCACCTTTACGTAAAGCAGGGCAACGGGATAATGCCTCATGCAAGTTAATGGTGTGGCCTGTGGTTTCACGTTGGCAGCGGTCTTCCCCGAGCATCAAATCTGAGCTATGATTTATGACACAAACTGCAGATGTCTCTTCTCAGCCACAATAAACTCTCTGAGAAGCAAAACTGCGTCGTTCACAGTACCAGCTATGTGCTTGGCACAGGAAACCAGCTACCAACTGCTGTGCCTGACAGCTTACATTCCACTTCCTGAGCAAACACACACACACACACACACACACACACAATTTACCCGATTTTCTCATTAAAACTATGGTTTTGAAATTAAAACTACAGAAACACTGTGATGAGTAGTCACTGTAAGCGTAATACATGTGAATGCTACTCTAAGTCACTATTCTAAATCAGATCTGAGTACTACCTCATACTTGAAGCTGGTTTAAATCCATCTACTTATTTATCTATTTGTCAGGAGTATTTTTGCTGTGGTTTAAAAAAGAATAATAAAATTAATACGTTGTTCACATACAATTTTAACTCTAAGATGACTCTTGAAAGAATCAGTAGTCTTTAGGCAGGACAGACTATATGCAGGGCCACAGAGAAGGTAATTGATCTCTTACCAAGGAGAGACGATTTCCTCCAGTAGCCATCTCTTACTTCAATGTAGTCATACCAACACAAACTACTTTTGTATAAGTCCATCGTGGTAAAATTTAAAACGATCTGCAAAACAAAGCGAAACAGCGCTGAGCTAAAACGATTGTAACTGCGCGTGGTGATTTGATTCTTGGAGGTTAGGAGGCCAGGCTACTGTGAAAACCTGCTAATTTTTTTCTCCATTAGTATTCTCTTGTGTTTTTTTTACAATACCACAGACACACACACACACACACACACACCAAACACCCGACCCTGATTTTCTCTTTCTCAATAATGTTTAACAATATAAAAGTACAAACATTCTAGTAACTACAGCACAGATTCTGTAAATTTGACCAACTGTGAAACAGAAACCTTTATTCATATAGTTAATTTTGAATTTTTTAAGATAAACATGACTTAACCCATGAAAATTCTGATTTTGCCATAAATGTCTTCTTTTTAATAATTTATTTCAAAGGCAACCAGACATATATAATCATGTTAAAAATAAGCACCATGTGCCATGTTTCAAGAACATAATATTATTGTGTGTGTTGAAATGTTCAAGAACAGCTCTAGAATTTGAGTTTGTCCATGTAAGTATAATCAAAGGCAGATGTCACTATGTTTCTCTAGATCCAAGAATATATATTTACAGACCTTTCAAGTTAGATATTGCACATGATTCTTTATTCTGTACTTTGTTTTGAAAGGCTGCCGCTTTTTGTGAAGATAATTCAAGAACAGCTCTTGGCAAGACAGTTTTCTTATTGCTTTATAAAAAGACTTTACTTTTCAAATATGTAACTCTTTTTATTACTTTATTACATCCAAAGAAGAGTCAAACCAATGAGAAACTCACCTACCTGATAGAAACAGTACATTTGGAAAATATTTTTTTATATTCTAAAACTGATTCTGGCCCAGCCAGCATGGCCCAGTGGTTGACCTATGGACCAGGAGGTCATGGATTGATTCCTGGTCAGGGCACATGCCTGGTTGCAGGCTCAATCTCCACTATGGGGCACATGGGAGGAGGCCGATCAATGATTCTCTTTCATCATTGATGTTTCTATCTCTCTCCCTCTTCCCTCCCAAAATCAATAAAAACATATTTTAAAAAACACACAACTTATTCTAACTCTTTTCTGCTTAAAACAGCTAAGATAATTAAGGCATTTGATTAACCTGTTCTTTATTCCCAAATATGAAAAAGGCTTTGGCTATAAACAACAAATATAAGTATTTGAAATGCCTCTCATATAACACTATAGTTTTGTAACAATACACGAAGAATCTTTTTGTGATGATATAAAAACCTAGATGTAAGAGAATTCTCAAGGAATGACTAAAAAAGAAAGAAAAAGATATATCAGTCACTCCTGAATCCATAGTCAAGAAATTACTACCATTGTTGTGTTAGAAAACATGTACTTCTCTCCTTTCTTGATATTTAACAGAAAGTTAAGTACTAATTAAGGCAAACCAATCCTTAACTAGCTCACTTTTTCCAAGAATGAATATACAGCATAACAATAAATATTTGTCATGGCACCTTACATCTCAGCATCACAATGATCACCAACGAAGTTGGTTACACTTCATATGTAAATTATTTTACGGAGATAGAAACTAAGACTTTATCAAACTATAATGAAAGTCAATTGTACCTAATAATGGCATTAACATTTCATCATTAAATTGAATGCATTTCAATTTCTATAAATGTACTTTCTAGATTACAAAAAGATGAAATCTACTAAGGATGTAAAAATAGAGGCACACTTTGAAAAATATAATACGGTAGATGTATCATAATTTGGTTTTAAGAAACTGATTCATTTATTTTTATCTACCTTATTCATAGTTTTTTTTAAATCTTTGCTTTTCTTCTCCTGCATCTAATTTTATCCTTCCAAATACCTTCAAAATTCCAAATACCTTCACAAATGTTGACAAAAATGTCCAAAATAGCCAAGGATAAAGGACTTATCATTTCCTTTCTTTGTAAATAATCTTCAACAGTTGATTATCAAAATGCATTATTTCTGAACTATTTTTCCAAAGATCCCAAAATGTTTCTCCTCTATCTCTGAATACCAATACAACATTAAGTCATTCTTAGGACATAATTGGGAAATAATTTCTGTTTTTTCTCAGGGAATACTACCAGCGTTAAGTTTCATGTGCATTTGTATTTTCCTTATGGCAATCACCAGGGATTCAAGTCTGTACAAGACACATAAGAATTCAGTTATTACAGCAGAGTCGGCACGGCGAGAATGCCGACATGAACAGCGGGCTCCGCGGTTTATTTTGTGCTCTCCCTCCTGGGCTTAAAGGGGAGATTTATACTAGAGTAAGAATAATCCAACTTCCTCCTCAATGAGGTAAAAAAGATGAGCTAAATTGGAAGTATATATCATCAAACTTTACTCAGAATTGAAACAATGTGTTTGGATTGCTAACAAATAGTTAATATTTGAAGTCTGGAACACACACACACACACATTTGGAAGGAGAATAACTCTAAACAGAAGAGTTTCCTATCTTGTTTTTAATCTTCTATTTTAAACGCTAAGCACCATACAGAAACAAAACTGGCCTACTTTAATGGAAAACACAGAGCCCTTTCGAAGCAGAAAATGTAATAAAGATAGATTTTCTAAAAATCACATCGAGAGCTCTGATGTAGAAGTAAAATGCTGGCCCTTTCGTAAGGTTGCTATCAGAATCCACACATGAAATTAAAAACCATAAGCTCTGGAAAATACTTGATTATCTTATATTATACATTTTATGCAAATATGTTGCACCTTTGTTCAAAGAATGGCAAAATAAAAACTACTGAGCACAATTATATAGATGTTTTATTTCTTATAAGTACTACCATTTATCAATGGAACAGGTGATTTAGGGAGATATAAGGAACAATTTTAAGATTTCCTGTTTATCAGTCAAGAGTCTTATTTGTTATTCTATGAAGTTAAATTGATACAATTTTGGTGGAGTTTGCTTATTAAAAACTTTGCTGTCCAATGATGCAGAGAAAGTGAAGAATATTGAAGAAAGACAGATCAATAGTCTATCGACCAGATGTTTGTAAGTTTTCAGAGGAAGATGAATCAATGAACTTTTGTCAGAATGATAAACATGTTATTGGTTACCTAAGCTAATTCCATGAGCACCATAGATCAACTAGAACATTTATACCTTACTGTACTGAGGATGGGGAAGACGTTACAAATCTTGTCAATTATACTGATGGCATGAAGTGGTTTTTTTTGGAAAGAGATATTAGAATCAAAAGCAGTAAATTAAACAGATTTCTGGCCTTCAGCCAGAAGCAGCTTAGGAAAGTCTTATAAACTCTCTAGGGAAACTACAGTTTTTCTCAGAAATAAGACTAGGAGCAGAACAGTGTCTAGTAAACGATATCCAATGCACCAAATCCAGCCCTCAGCCAGTTTTTATAAAGAAAGTTTTGCTGGAAACATTACTTTACATAATTTCTAGGACTAAACAATAGAACTGAGTGTTTGAAACAGACTGCATAGCCTGCAAAGCTAAAAATATTTACTGTATATGCTTTCCAAAAAATGTGCCAACTCCTGGAATAATTGATCATTACATTTTTGTTCAGCTTTGAACTGTATCATGCTAACGGGAAAAGTCTGCATCTTTTCCTACAACTAGAAGCCATCTGTGATTGGGAGTCAGAAAGCCAGGATTAAACTAGCTTCTCAGTTTGTTAATTTGCTTAAAATTTCTGAGTTTGAATGAATTTTGTCACTGTAACCTGGAGGTCATCACATCAAGTTGATCTCAGCACAATTAAATCCGAAGGACTTACTTGGATAATGTGTAGAAAACACTAATAATCCAAAGTATTGTTAAGATTCTCCTATATTATTATTTCAATGGCACATATTCAGGCATCTCTCACAATATAAATGCTACAACAGTTATGAAGTAAAAAACATAATCCTATTTACTTAATCCAACTATACTGGGAAACACAAAAATATAGGCTCGATTTTGTTGTTGTTTTCAATCCTCACCAAGGATATATTTTCTGTTGATTTTTTTTAAAAGGAAGAATGGAAGGGAGGGAGGGAGGAGGGAGAGAGAAACATGGATACAAGAGAAACATGTCAATTGGTTGCCTCCTTCAATCACTCCAACTGGGGCTGGGGATTGAGCCTGCAACTGAGGTATGTGCCCTCGACCAGAGTCAAAGCCTAGACTTCACTCTGTAGCAGACACTCTACCCACTGAGCCTAATCGGCTAGGGCAATCTAGGCTCAACCTTAAATTTTCTCAGGAAAATCAACATGTCAAAGTAAAGGATTTTTTACTTTAAAATATAAAGGATGGACAAGGAAGCTTGTGGCCTTCGTTCAAGGGTCTGCCTTACAACAGACCAGTTGTCTGACTCAGACAGGTCCCTAATTCCGTCAGGGATTAACTCTCTGACAGGTGAGAAACAGGAGTCAAATTATACTATGAAAATAAGTTTTCTGCTTAAACATGTGATACATGGATTTTTAAATTTTGATTTATCATCGCAAACTACTCACAGTGTCTTTTAAAAAATGTAATAGATTTTATTATCTCTGAAGTCATATATATACATTACATAATTAGTAGAGGTTTCATTCAGTGATTATATACTTTGCTACAAACAGTTTGCAGAAATCCCATTTGGTACAAATTAATTTTTTGTTATATTTTGTTATACTTAATATATATGTTATTATTATTATTTCTGACACTATTACAGATAACCCCCATTTCCCCCATCCTTGCCCACCGCCACCCAGCCTCTGCCCCTGTCTCCCCTGACCTTCACCACACTGTTGTCTGTGTCCATGGGTTATGCATATATGTTTGACCTCCCTTTCCTTAATTCCCACTCCAATTTTATATCCAATCAATTGCAACTTCTCTAGATGATACCTTGCAATGCTGCTAAAAATGTCCCCCACCTTCCTTTTTCAGTTAGTGCTCTCCATGTCTCTCTGAATTAACTGCAATAACTCCAAGATCTGAGGTCTCTTATCTCTGCAAATCCACGATAAGTTCTATCTAGCTTTCATCAACTATTTTTCAGAGCTTGCCTAGGGTATCACTAGGCCTTGTCCTTGATATATATGCATGTGATTCCTGATAGCAAAGATTTCTTTCACACACCAGAAGATACTTTAAGGAATCAACAATCTATCTATACAGCGATTGCTACGTTTAAGCTGTGCCTTTGCCAATATAAACATTATATTGTAAATTGCCCCCATATGTGTAAGGTGTTAGATGAGTGGTTAACAAGGCATTTTTTTTTTTGCAAAATTAAATGACAGCTTTTAAATGGGATACACAGGAAAAGAAAAAAAATGCTAACTGCATTCACTATGTAAGAAGTCTATCCTTGTTAAAAGATCAATCAGATCTGAGGCATGGAGGAATCCATATTTCATGCTTTCATCGGCTCAACACAGCTACATTCTCAGCTGCACACCCTGAACTATTACTGGCATGTCCTGTGCACCATTAAAAACAGCCTCAGATTGGACAGGACTCTGTCTTCATCTTGGCAGGCTTAGTCCTACAAAGACATACACATGCGCTGACCATCTTCTTTGTGTATGGGGGAAGGGGGTTAATATACATAACATAAAATTTACCATTGTAACCATTTCAAGTGTACAGTTCATTTTTAAGCACATTCACACTGTTGTACAACAATACTTTTATTTTTTAAATGATATATTCCCACCCTGGCTGGTATTGTACAGTGTTGGCCCAAGCACCAAAGGATTGTGGGTTCAATTCCCAGTCAAGGGCACATACCTGGGTTCCATTCCCAGCCCTGGTCAGGGTGTGTGCAGGTGGCAACCAATCAATGTGTCTCTCTCATATTGATTTTTTCTCTCTCCCTCCCTCCCTGCTTCCTTTCCACTCTCTCTAAAATCAATGGAAAAAAATATTCTCTGGTGAGGATTAACTAACAAATAAATACAAAAATAAATGAATAAATGATGTTTTTCCTGCATAAAATAATGTGTTTATTACCTACACTAATAAAAGAGAAACATGCAAATTGGTGTCACTCCGCTACTCCCACCAGCCAATCAGGATGAGTATGCAAATTAACCCAACAAAGATGGTGGTTAATTTGCATATGCAGGCATGGAAAGAAGACTGAAGACAGCGTAGAAGGAAGCCAAGTGCTGCATAAGGGAGCGAAGTGGCAGAGAAGGGGGGCAGCTGAGGCTGCAGAGATGGAGCGGAGCCGAGGCAGCAGAAAAGAGAGGGAGGGAGGCGGCAGAGAAGCCCTATTCTTGTAGGAATCTTCCTGCAACGGGCGTCTAGTAGAAAATAAGAAGAAATGAGCCCTAGCTGGTTTGGCTCTGTGGAAAGAGCATTGGTCTGTGGATGAAGGGTCCTGAGTTTGATTCTGGTCAAGGGCACATGCCTGACTGTGGGCTTGATCCCCAGTAGGGGATATGCAGGAGGCAGCCAATCCGTGATTTCCTCTCATCATTGATGTTTCTATCTCTCTCTCTCCCTTCCTCTCTGAAATCAATAAAACTATTAAAAAAGAAGAAGAAATGGAAACCTATACATAAACCCATCAAAGATAAATAAGCATTGTTTGGGTATATATTCTTCCATAATTTTGTCTCTAAGATATGTACTTTAAAAATTAGATATTTTCATGCCTCTGGCTTTTAACCTACTGATTAAATATACCAATATATTAAAAAAATGTCCTCTAGTTTCAGGAAACACACAATCTTATAAGAAAAGCAATGTTTGTAACAAGGGTGCTGTGATGTTTCTAGATAATAACTCATGGATCATCTTCAGGAAGATAAATTTAATGACATTGTGTATCATGTTTTATTCCTTTTTAGTGAGCAGGATTTGATAAAGAAATTATCAATACATCTTTTACTTTTACATTGGTCATTCTGTATATTTTGGTAACATAGAATGTTTAATCTTTTAAAACCCATTATAAATTTTTTGAACT
This sequence comes from Murina feae, assembly GCA_004026665.1. NCBI lineage: Eukaryota > Metazoa > Chordata > Mammalia > Chiroptera > Vespertilionidae > Murina > Murina feae. The sequence goes on along the minus strand of PVJC01011335.1, from coordinate 24,733 downwards.
TTTTAGTCTTTTATTTGATTAATCAAATGAGAATAAAAAATAAAGCAAATTAAATTTGAAAAATAAACCTCTGCACTTATATGAGAGTAAAAGAGAACTCTTGATGTTATAAACTACCTTCTCCCCTGGGGTCACAGAAACTCTCCAGATGCAGTGTGTGTAAGAAGGGTAGCCATTGGGAAATCCTGGAGAGGAAAGGTTGCCATTGGACTCTTGTAGGGTTTCTCCACATGCTGCAATAAAAATAAAATATATATATTTAATTTTTTAAAAAGATAACATATATTATTTCCTAAAAAGCATGAGATAATTTTAAATTTTAATGAAAGGTATGGGCATCATAATTAAAACCTTGAGTCTTTTAGTGTTAGACGAGAGTATGTATTTGTATTTTATAAAAGACTTTCACTTTCTAAATAATTTATTTTTATATCTCTCATAAGAATTTCACTACACCTAATGGGATCACTAGGGTTAACGGAATCGTGAGATTCGGAGATAAATAATCTGGCCTGTACAGAGTCCTTCCTCATGGGAACCTCTGCTATTCCTTCCTGAGGAGCCAGTAGCCAACTTGTAAATGACTCATATTGGATTCAGGTCAGTCACTACCTTGTTGATGTGACTCTGAGACCACATGAAACATTCCAGCAACATATTCAATGTAAGCTGAGGCTAAGTTCAATTTACATTGAATTATTCCATGTGAGAGCTGAAAAAAATCTTAACTAATAACTAGTAAGTAATGCATAAAAGTGGTACCAAAGTGTAATCACAATGAAAATTTTTCTCAAAACAAGCCCCCCAAAACTGAAAGATAAAAAACATCATGGATACCCTGACCAGTTTGGCTCAGTGGATAGAGCATTGGCCTGCGAACCAAGGGGTCCTGGGTTCGATTCCAGTCAGGGGCATATGCCTGGGTTGTGGACTTGGTCTAATGTGCAGGAGTCAGCCAATCAATGATTTTCTCATCACTGATGCTTCTATCTCTCCCTTCCTCTTTGAAATCAGTGAAAATATATTTTTAAAAATCATGGAAGACTCAAATTTTCCAACAGGAAATAGATGTTTATTTACTCTCTCTTTTCTGTTGATCATAAGTACAAATTGCTGGAAACGCAATTACATTTTTCTCTTACTAAGCCTGTCTAATTTCTTGGAAGTAATTACTAGTCATCTGAAATAGCAAATTATCAGCTCCACAGCCTTCAGATCTGTATGATTGATATCTCTAGGGCCATTTCAACAAAGGCAAAGTGGAGTGTAATTAGTTTATTGGCGCAGTCAAGGTCAGAGTCATTTTAACGGGTTTTCCTGTTGTTTTGTAAGACACAGTATGAGCTACATGAATCTAGGATGCTTTAAGTATCCTTAATCTAAAAATAATTCCTCTGCTGAAGCCAGTCATCTTTAAACTTTTATTCAACAACAATGTGAAAGAACAGTTTCTTCCCTCTGAAAAACACCGAAATAAAAACCGAGATATTTCCATATGAGAGACCAATAGCTATCAGGAGCTCATTATATCCCCAATAAGTTGCCAATGGTTTTGCATATCTTAACTTAAATGTGAAAAAGAAAGATAATGGCTTTGAAAACACAAAATAGAGCTGTGAAGAGTCTGATACAATATAAATAGTTATTTAGAAACATAGATATTATGTTCGCATAGCAAAATAAGTTTAAAGTAAAGTAAGCAATGTTTATTCCGATAAAAGCAACTTTAGAACAAAACAAAAATGCTCATTGGTCAAAAATACGCAATTCAGGACTTTTCATGAATCAAGAAGGGCACTTGACAAATATAATGTTACAAGAACCCTTAAAAATGTAAATATGTTAAGATTTATGGATGCAATCAATGTACTCACTAAAGTCAGTTTAGATGCTAGATAGTCATGTTGCAGTTGAGTGTTGTTTCAATGAAAAGAGCTATAATTCACAACAATTTAAAAATAAATTCTGTAATGATTGAAACCTCCACTAAACTATATAGAATGCTGCTACTGTATTTCCTAAAGTGGAATTAAAACAAAGAAATATAGTTAATCCACAATAATGATATGATAAAATATAAAAGATTCTATAAATGAAAAAATAAATATAACATATAATTCAAAAACTGAATAAATATATAGCACCTACTTATAAATGCAAGAAATACAAACAATAGTCAAGTTGTGGTAATTATTTTTCCATTTTCCTCAGTATGTGTGGTTGTCCCAGGCTATCTGATTCCTACTAACAGAAGATTTTCATCCATTTTCCCAGCCATTTGTGGATTAATGCTCAGAAATAAAGAGCAAACTTTATTATTAAAAGAATTAAAGAAAAATTACCAAGGAAAATGCGACAATACTAAGATAAAGTGCATAGTCTGCCCATATATACTAGAAGGTATGTGGATGAGAACATTGTTATGGCATTACTAATTATGTCATACAAGTAAGTCTTATAAGCTTCTACCTCAGTTTTCTCTTCTCTAAAGCAACTTTCTTGTTGATATGTACTTCATAAAGTAGCTTTGTAAGGGTCAACTATTATGACACCCTAAGGTATGATATCTTCTTACGTACCTTTTTCACAGATAGGAAGACTGTGACCTTAATTGTTAGAATGTGTTTTTCAATTACAAATGCAGTCATATCCAGGAAAAAAGGCTTTAAAAATATGCCAAGAAAATTATCACTTTCCTAATTGAAATTACTCTAAAACAAAATATAATTCAGAAGTTAAGCTTCTATTTCTCTAGGCAGATGACATGATCTTATATGTATAAAACCATAAAGATGCCACATATTCACACAAAAAACCTGTTAGAATTAATTAATTCAGCAAAGTAGAAGGATGGAAAATCAACATACAAAAATCAGTTACATTTCCATATACTAACAATAAGTAATCTGAAAAGGAAATAAAGAAAACTATCCCATCTATAACAGCATCAAAAAGAATAAAATATTCAGAATAACTTAACCAATGAGAAAAAAGGATTATACACTGAAAACCACAGAACACCACAAGAAAAAAAATGTAAAGAAAACAAAGAAAGAAATTCTGTGCTCATGGATTTGAAGACTTAATATTGTTACAATTTTTATACCACTCAACATTACCTACAGATTCTATGCAATCTCTATCAAAATCTCAATGGCTTTTTTTGCAGAAATGAAAGAAAAAAAAGTCCTAAAACTAAAAAAAGTCCATAGAACTACAAAATCTGAACAACTAAAACAATCTTAAGAACAGCAAATATGGAAGCTTCACACTTCTTGACTTCAAATGTATTATAAAGCCACAGTAATCAAAACAGCGTGGTATTGTCATGAGATACACATACAGACCAATGGATCAGAATAAAGAGTCAAAAATAAGCCCATGCATATACAGGAAAATGATATTCAATAAGGGTGACAAGACTACACAGTGAGGAAAGGACAGTCTCTTTAACAAATGGTGTTGGGGGAACTAGTTATACACATACAAAAAAATGAACTGAGACCTTTATCTGTCACCATACACAAAATCAACACAACATTTGTGTTTAAAAGAAAGATATCCTTAGAAGTTTCTTTATTATAAGGTATTTATCTTATATTCCTCATTAATTCAGTTATTTGACATACTTAATTAAGAAAAAATTTTGAAGATAATATTAGAGTTGATAGTTGGTATAAGTACTAAGTAGTTATAAATAATAAGGGCATTGGGCTATAGAAAAAAATAAAGAGAAAATGCAATTAAAGACCATAAAAGTCACAAACCTCAAATATCTATGTGTGAAGGTCAGGCCTCCTTTCAAGATTAAACTCTAAGGAACAGTTCTATAGGATGCAGAAGCAATAGAACTTTGAGCATAAACTGATATGGAGTAAAAAAGTTGGGGCAAAAAGTAGCCAAATAGTTTTATTGACTCTATTCACCAACAATTTCTAACAAAACAGCAAGACAGACTCTAAAAAAATATGCAGTTCTATAAAACCCTCTTCTCAATGAAAAGCAAGAAACAACCAAGTGTCATGTTACAAATTCTTACTTTTTTAGGTGATTCTCAGATGAGTCATCCTATTCAGACTTCAGTATATATAATTATGGATCTTTACCACAATTCCACTGATGCACTTGGAGTTATTGTTAAAACAACAGCATCAGTGTAGCAGACCTGTATTTTGACACTGGCAAGTATATGTTTACCAACATCATTAGTGCTCCCATTGTGAGGAAATGAAGAACCTTAAATATATAATTATAAATAGGGCTCAGAACTAGCACCTATGAAAGAGAGAGAGAGGGAAGAAGGGAGGGAGAAAAGAAGGAGTGAGTGAGGGAGGGAGGGAGGGGGAGAGAGAGAGAGAGAGAGAGAGTGAAAGTGGTGGGTACAGTGCTGAGAGGGACAGAGAAAGAATAGAAAGAGGGAGAGTTAGAAAAAGAGAGAAAGAGAGTGTGTTGCTTGGTGAGCATGAAGGACAGATGATTATGAAAATTAGTGGGATGATCACACTGTAAGGTAAAAGAATATCCAATAGCTACATTGTACACCTGAAACTAACATAACCAATTTAAGATTGAACACCAACTATCCTATCTAATAAAACAGAAACATGCAAATTAACCATCACTCCAACACACAAGCTGGCCACCTCCATGTGGACACAAGATGGCCATTACAAGATGGCTGGCAGGGGAGGGCATCTGTGGGCAATCAGGCCAGCAGGGGAGGGCAGTTGGGAGGAACCAGGCCTGCAAGGGAGGGCAGTTGTGGGCTATCAGGCCTGCAGGGGAGGGCAGTTAGGGGTAATTGGGCTGGTAGGGGAGCAGTTAGTTGTTGATCAGGCTGGCAGGGGAACAGTTAGGGGGTGATCAGGCTGGCAGGCAGAATTAGTTAGGGGCAATCAGGCAGGCATGCAGGCGAGCAGTTGGGAGCCAGCAAGTCCTGGATTGTGAGAGGGATGTCCGACTGCCCATATAGGATCAGGCCTACATGGGTCGTCGGATATGCCTCGAGGGGTCCCAGATTGGAGAGGGTGCAGGCTGGGCTGAGGTTACAACCCATCCCTGTGCACAGATTTTGTGCACCAGCCCTCTAGTACTTAAGTAAATAAAAAAGTAAAAAATGAAAACAAAAAAATGAAGCCCAAGTTGTTCTCAAAGAATGGGAATTAAAAGTTAACATCTTTTTTTAAAAAATATAAGCATATCTTTTAGTTCTCCCTTACTCCTTGCAATTTATAAGCTGCAATATAGACAATTGCTTTTCATCCTGCTTTAGAAACACAAGCTATATTCCTCCGTAATGATGATGCCTATATGCCGTGGTTTTTGCCATATTAAACAAAGCAATGTACATATAATAAAAGGGTAATATGCAAATTTACCAAGCAGCTGAATGGTCGCTATGATGCGCACTGACCACCAGGGGGCTGACGCTAAATGCAGGAGCTGCCCCTGGAGGTGAGTGTGCTCCCACAGGGGGAGCACTGCTCAGCCACAAGTCGGGCTGATGGCTAGCAAGCACAGGGGCCCACCTCCATGGCAGCACTAAGCCATCAGTCAGACATCTCCCGAGGGCTTCCAGACTGCAAAAGGGTGCCTGCTGGGCTGAGACCACCCCCCCACCCTCACCCCAAGTGCATGAATGTTGTGCACCGGGGGGCCTCTAGTATTACTATATTTCAAGTAAAAAAATAGGCCATTTATCTATTTATATGATTAAAGTCCCAAGGAAAAAGTATGCTAATTATTTTCCTATTAATAACTAAAATATTCAAGAGCCATAGGTTGAAAATTAAATGTGTCATACATGTGATTCTTTTGGTTCCCATTGACTACTTTTTCCCACAATTCGGTGTGTAAATGCAATTCTAGTGTGCTTTTTAAGTATAATGTACATACATATATACTTAGACAATCAAAATGTTTTATATGGGAATTGCCCATTTACTTAGTTGCTATTAATCATATAATCTTTTCCATAATTTTCTCTTTTTAAATTTAAAAAACATAGTTCATCCAATACTGCCAGAAATTAGCCCAGGATCACCCATGTTTTACCATAGTGGTGACATCTGTTTATAAATTCATCTTCCCAGTGAAAATTTAGATTTTAACAAATAAATAACACACATGCATGTGTGTTTTACATAAAACATGAACAAAAAGTTTTGGAAAATCCATGTTAAGTAAAGTTAAATATGTTTCTTTGAAGTAAGGTATTTTAGAGGAGATTGAGTGTACAGTAAGTGCATAGAATATATAGCATTTCCAAATTGGAAGCTCTTTTTTTTCCTTGAACCAATAAAGCACTAGTGTTCCCTTGGAACTTTCTTATTAAGATCTTCCATTAATCTTTTTGATAACTTTATTCAGTAGAAAAAACAATCAGGACCTTCCATTAATCTTTTCCACAACTTTATCCAGTAGAAAAATGATCAGTTGCTCATTAGTGACATAATTAGAACTAATTTTTTGCAACTAACTTATCAATTCCAATAATAAAATTTTAATTTATATGCCATTAGTGATGGTACCTGCATGAAAAGATCATTCAGGACTCAAATTTGAAGTCGAACTAAAGGACATTCTTTTTATATTAGCAAGGAGACTCAGCATTTGACTTTGAAATCCTGCAACTATTTAATAACTATCAGACAAACATGCTTTTTGCTCTTTTACTCCTTAAATTAAAAGAAATAAAACATACTATCTTTGTGCTTGAAATCTGATTTCTAGCAATTTGTTTTTCATTATGTCAGTGGGTGTTCCAGAGTTCTCTCCTATTTCATGTTCTGATTACTGACTTTGAACCGAGTAAGTCACTTGCCAGCATGGAAAGAGACATGTAAACAGTTGAGCAAATGGTGGCTTATTCATCTGGCACAATTACGCTTCTGTGTTTTGTATGGTGCAATACCTGGACATCTATACAGCTTTCTTGCCTGTGCAATATCTCCTTTGCTTAAACGGGTCCGCTGACCGATTGCGGGACGTATGCCATTATCATCACGGGAAGGGAGAATAGTGTCCAGAAACATCCCCCTGAAAAAAATCAGAAGCAAGCCACACATAAGTCACCCAATTAAGACACATATACTTCTTACAAGTATTAGGGGTTTTTTGCAAACTCAAGTCAATCAACAGGGAAAAACATCAGTGATGGGCTTTAACTAGTGTGTCAGACCTCCGAAACACTTTTATTAAAGGAGAAATAAAATGTGTGCTAAATACAGGTGTTCCCCCTAAAAGTATATGCACTTTAATAGCTGATAGCTGAGTTGATGTTTCTTTCTTTTCAGATTTAACCCACTGGAATTAATAAATTATTCAAATTGTGTATACATTTTTGGAACACCCTGTATGTATGCCTAACATCGAGTCAGTGATGATATTCACATTTTCCTTAGAAATGTATATTAAATGATTTTTGAAATCTAGAATTCTACATAGGTCCCCACTACATACACATGGCTTTTGTTGGGATTTCTCAAGCAGATCTTGGTAACCCCTTTGGGTTACCAAGTTATAAAACAAGTCTTCCTCATGTAGCCATATTTTCTTAAAGACAACCTACAATAAATATTTTTGAAGTTATTAAAATTGTAAAAGAAAATGAAATACACACATATATTTGTGTGTGTGTGTGTGTGTGTATAGGTTCATTTCTTAAACTACTAATTTAATATTAGTATTCTTCTAATTAAATCTTAGATTCTTCTAATCTTAGTATTCTTCCAAGTATTACAGTATATGTTAAAGAACAAAGGAAAACAAAGAGTGTCAAATTTTAGACAGAAAAGTATAAAGCAAAATAGTTCAATGATACATACACATACATGCATATACATATAGTATAAAATTTTCATGTTAAAATTAATAATCAAATAACTAAGTAATGCCTTAATATTGGTAAGGGATGGATACTGAGTTGTTTGTTCCCAAGGTTGTAATAGAAACTCACTTTTTTTCTTAATATGCATAACTAAAAATTCTGACTCTAGTACACTAAAAATACAGCCTAATTTTACAATAAAAACCAACTTTATAGCTCTAAAGGAAGTTCAGTGGACTGGGAGACTATTTTATGTGGTGAGAAGAATGGAGTATGTATTTAAACATTTTCAAAACAAAGAGAAACTATAAACTACAAAGGTATTTTATTTTAGTTATTTAGTTTGGATATTATTAATTATGAAAGTTTTCAAACTTCAGTGGAATGGCAGCTCCCATGATGCCATTTCAATAGTGATTTATTTCAGTTTACATACTTTCCAAGAATTTCACCATCTTTTTTAAAAATATATTTTTATTTAAAATATATTCAGAGAGGAAGGGAAATAGAGAGAGAGATAGAAACATCAATAATGAGAGAGAATCCTTGATAGTCTGCGTCCTGCACGCCCCACACTGGGGTTGGAGGCTACAATCCAGGTAAGTGCCCTGACTGGGAATCGAACCACGATGCTCAACCACTGAGCCATGCTGGCTGTGTTGTCACCATCTTCAAATAAGAAATAATTCTTGTTATCTGGAACTACCTTTCGATCCCCTGACTTTTCCTCCGTAAAGATAAAATCTAGGCCTCAGTTGTATTTCAGCTTCAGGCCCAGAAAAGCAGCAAAACCAGACAAGTGACACAGCGACTGCCTCAGGACCAGCTGCATTGACTAATAACCCCCTGCCCAGTGCCAACCAATCAGTGGAGACCACGTCCCTGAAAGAGCACACCTGGAAAGCTGATTAATATTGTATTGAGACACTTCCCTGAGACCTCTCTTAAAATTACTGCCTGCAAGAGAGATAAATACCCTAAACACAAAGGACCCAGCACTCCTCAATGAAAAAGACCCGTGTGCACGCTCCCCCAGGCAAGCACACTGCACCAATCCCTTCCCCACCCTTCTTCAAGGGACCCCAGGAGACTCGCAGCCAGGGGAGCAATGGGTAGCGGCAGCTCATCCCAGGCTAATCCTCTGAACTTGTCTCCAAGGCCCCCTGTTCTCTGACTCCCCAGCGAGCCAAAGCAGCCCAGCCTGGGCTCTCCTATTGCTTCTTCTATGCCCTTCCTGATTTCACTGTCCTAAGAGCACTTCTGCTGCAGCCAATACATTTTTACTTGCTTTGCTTACTGTAATTTGTCTCTTGATTGAAATCTTACCTTCAAGAAGACAAAAACCAAGGTTTCATCATCTCACCGGTAACATAACGAACAAAATAAACTCATAAACAAAACAGAAATGGACTTATAGCTAGGGTTCCAAGACTGGGTAAAAAAAGGTGAAGGGATTATGCAAAAAGAAAAAACAAAAAAACCTCACAGACACGCCTAAATAGTATGGTGATTACCAGAGGGAAAAGGGGATGGGGGAGGTAGATGAGTGTATGGAAGTGATAAATGGTGATGGAAAGAAACTTGACTTGGGGTGGTGAACACACTGTACAAGATACAGATAATGTGTGATAGAATTACATACCTGAAACTTACATAATTTTATGAAACAATGTCACCCAATAAATTTGATTAAAAAGTTAAAAAAATTTCAGCTCTACTTTTTCCTACCTTTAGGAAATATTTACTGAGAATTGTTATAGGTCTGGATTTACAGCAGTAAATAAAAGACACAAAGATTCCTCCTCTTATAATGCTCACATTCGCATGTGGGAAGAAAGACATTAACAAAAGAGTGATAACTGAGATAGTGACAGGTACAACAGAGAAAAATATAGGAGAGTCTGAAAGATACTAAAACAGGAAAGTGACAGGAAGTAGGAGTAATTTATGACTGAGCAGCCTAGCTTCTGGGCTTAGGTAATGATCTTTAGATAAAACCTAGATAACTCAAACAGAGAATGGAACTCTTAAAACCAAATCTAAGTACCTACAGAGCTCCATATGCAAATTATCTGAGATGAAGGTAAGGAGGGGAAACGAATAATTGTTGGTAATTGACCATCAAAAGTGAGAGCTTAAACATACTTAATAGGATGCAACTCCAGTGAGGCCAGTGCAATTGAAAGGTAAGTTGAGGCACAAGACAGCATTGAGAAAAGCCATTATTCAACTATGTTGCATGAATCAACAGATTATTAACTAGGTAAGTCCAAATTAATGAAATGTTACAATTTCTGCAGTATTCAGAACTAGTCAAATACTCACTACTTTCAATTTCTGAAAACAGATTTGTAGACTGAAACATTTTTTTTTCCAGTTTTCAGAAGAGATTCTGCTTTAAAAATACCAGGACATCTTAAATTGTATGTATTCAAACTCAGACAGTAGAATGATGAACTTTGACTCATTCTGTCCACTGAGGTAACCTCCCTTTCATTGGGTGGGGGGGTCAATTATCATTCTTTTGTTCCTTCTTTGTGGTCAGGGAATTAATGACTATCTTCTTCACACAGGCCCTTAAGCAATGCAGACTCTTCCTAAACACCCTCAGTAAGGCACTATCCATAGACTAGAGACAGATCACTGAGGGCTTCAGTTACTAACCTTCATTTGTTTTACCTACAATAGAAGAGTGAATTAGCTATGCTTTTAAATAAATGTCATAACATTTTACAGTTCTCTACTAATGGAAAATGGGCAGTGCCTGTTAGGCAAAAATCTATGTTACAAACTATGCATGCATATAAAAGCCCCTTATCTTTATCCTCATTCTTCCCGAAAGTAGGTACCTAAATCTGCTGATGGGCTATATTCATGAAAACAACTAAAACTTTTATAGACTCTGGGGGTCAAGAATAGAAGAAACTATAAAACTTCAATTACTTACATTAATAGAATGAACAACAAAAACCACATGTTCATCTAATTGATGCAGAAAAAGCATTTTACAGAATTCAATACGCTTTCATGATAAAAAAAAATACACACTTAGCAAACTAGGGAAAGAAGGAGAGTACCTCAACATCATAAAGATCATTATATAGGATCATCATATTTAATGGTTGAAAACTGAGAGCTTTGCATTCAAGATCAGGAGTAAGGCAAACCTAATTGCTCACATCACCTCTGTTCAGTCCTAGCCAGAGCGATTGGGCAAGAAAAAGAAGGAAAAGGAATCCAAATCACAAAGAAAATAGAAAAATCATCTGTTTGCTGATAGCAAATGTAAAAATATGTTTAAAAAATTTCAAATGTCTGGTGTTGGCTATAAATACCAATCAAGCATTTTTGTATTTTATGGCAGGAGTGTTTGAAAATGCTGCTAGTTCTAATGTTAGACACAGCTTCGTGAGAAGCCACACAGAGGAAAGGAATTAAAAGTCAAAAGGTATAACCTGAGACTCCAACCTTGAGAAGGTGTTCCTGGCATAGTGCATGATGCTGTCAAAATCATATCTTTCTCCCAGGGAGTTCACTTCTCCAGGCTCCATCTTCAGGAAGTTGTACTCTTGACCTAAGAAGCAGGCACAAGCAACATTTCAGAAGCTTTCTACCAGGCAGAGAAGAGAGGAGCTATTCCTATGCCTGCACCTTCTCTTTACAACGTGGCTCATCTTCATGCATACTGTAATGACATGCTAACACCACACTGTGCAAAAGCATCCATCCAGTGTTGCTGTGTTAGTTAATATCACATTGAAAGTGTAACATGGAATTCCATTAATAAGTTAGCAAAAGAGTGGATTATCAAAAGGATACTTTGGGTCTGTTTTCTATGTATACTCTTCTGCATTCTCATATTTGTTTCTTTAAAATTTTAGATGTGTTTTTTTTTCAGTATGGAGAAATCATTATAAAAAGTTACAGTTTACTTAATGACTTTCCCACCTTTCTCTTATGACTAAAGTTGCCAAGGCAGAAAAAAAAATCTTCCTATTTGCTTTATAGTCTTTCTATGAAACAGTGAAAAAATATAAAAACAATATTAATAAGTACTTATAACATGATGGACTTTAGCTATGTGATTTTGTTACTACAGGTAAAAAAAACAGCAACAAATTTTATTCAAAATTGGAATAAGAATCTCTTTGATTAATGTACTCTGAGTTCCATTTGGAGATCATTTTTGATTAAGAAGAATATGCTTCAAAAGAATAAGCCGTCTTGAATGCATATTCTAAAATGGATTAAAGCAATCAATCCTTATATCAATTTGCCTCTTATCATAGTCACTAATTTTGCATATACATGCTAAGCTAAAATCTGCAATTATTAGACATTGCCCTTGAATAACACTTAAGTTTCTGAGCCAAAGCAAGCCATAAATTTTTGAAGATTAATCTCCAATATGAATTCTTACATACTAGAATTGCACTACTAATAGTTTCAAATACTCAAGAAGTCTCACTTAATAAATTATGTTTTCTATTGGCCTGAATATAGAGTCAACAAAAGTACGAATACTGTAGTCATATTGGTTTAACACTGTATTAAGTATTATACATTTACATACTATTTATACACTTCTTGCTTGTTTCAGGTACATATTTACATTGAAACAGTCCTATTTTAAGAATAAACATCATTCTTGAAAGCTATTTCCTTTATAAGTTTTGTCTGCATAATGGAGGAAATTTAATAACTAAGGTTAACAGATAACTTCTCATTTAATTGGTAATTGAAATAACTTTCAAAAATATTATTTCCTTTTTATTTCTCACCTAAAGATAGAAAGTATAATATGAACCTTGAGAGCTGGCTTAGGCATTGGTCTTCTATTTTGGGAGTCTACATTTTCTTTACTTGTCTTTGATATTCAACACTATAGATTATTTCATCAATCTTCAAATGAACTGTTCTCTTAGGCATCACAATTCATTAATGTTCTGTCTCGTAGACCAAACCTTCTTAGTCTTATGGGAAATTTTCTACAAAATGTTACTTCATTTACTTATTTATGTATTTGTTTCTTTACTTATTTATTTTCATTTATTGGGGTGGCACTGGTTAACAGGATCAGATAGGTTTCATATGTACACAAAATGTTGCTTTAAATATTGATGTTCACCATTTTCTATCCTCGATCATTTTCTTTTCTCTGCAGCATTTCCATACAGTCAGATTCCCTATCAAATTTCTATCACAGACATCTATCTGAAAGTTTACACTCATCTTCCCTTTGTCTACTAAAAATCTCAACTGGATCACACAAAGGCTTCTCGGGCTCCAATATGCTCCATAAAATCACCATTAGTTTTCCTCCCTCTCAAAAGGGTTGCCCTGTCCATGCTCATTTCGTGTGATGGCGCCACTATTCATTCTGTTGCCTAAAAATAAACATTGAAGAGATCTCCTCACATATGATGCTCCTCTTAAAATATTTTGAAATCTTATTCCCTTTAATTTCTCTTGACCTGTGCTACTTACCCGAGGCCTGAGTTATCTCATAAACGACTTATTTAAGTGTCCAATGAGCTTCCCTGATGTCAGGCTCATCTTCCCCATGCCCGTTTTTCCATTCTCAGTGAGTGATCTCCAAAATGACAAAATTATTTTTTCTTTTTAAAATCTGAACTCAATCAGCTTTCAAACGTTCAATTATTCTCTAGGACTCAAAGTATAAATCTAAGTTCCCTAGCTTTAGCTGCTAGTAGATGATCCCTGTGATAAAACCTTCCTGGTAATTACCAACTAATTTCCCACTTGTAACTTCCCACACAGCCACAACGGGCAAGTAAAATGATTCCATTTTTTGTATTTGCATCTTTGATCGTGATGTTTTTTCAGCTTAGAAACTCCATCCTTCTTCTGTGCACTTAGAACACTTCTTCTTCACTTACAAGTTTTGATTTCTTTGTGACATCCCCTTGACTCTCCAAAGTACATTTTGTTACACCTTGCTTGGACTCCATGGTATTCTCAGCATGACAATTACCTTTCTTACTCACTTGCAATCATTCGTATACTATACACTAAGCTTTGTGTTTTTCATCCAGCATTTCCAACATCTAATAGTGCCTCAAGAAGTAATTATCACCAAATATGTGAGGAGTAAATAAATAGATCAATGTTGGTAATTACTGGAAATTCTAAAGAATTCAATGGTTGTAATTGAAACTGGCCATCAGTAAGTTTAAAAAGACACCTTTTTTTTTGCTTTGTTTACACTTGAAATATACTATCTCATAAGACAATTCCGAGCATTAAGATTTTTCTTTTGATAATTGAAATGTACTGATGTTTATGAAGTTATGAGAGTTAAAACAAAAAGCTGTATACACATCGACTGTCAGAGAAAATTAAATTTAAATTATATATTCTATTTCAACTGCTGAAAACATTCTTAAATATTTGTCTGTCGGGCAGCCAGGTTTAAGAAAAATCCCAAGGAAACTATTTAGACTATCCTGGGATGACTCATTTTCCTGGAATTTCTCCAGAAGTTGTCCCTGATATAAAATAGATTCCTATGGTAGCAGCACATTTGACGGTAAACCCCAGACTCTTTCTAAATCCATACAACATAAATATAGAACTAAGCATATAAAATGATTTAAAATCTTTAATAATATGTATGGTTTAATAGCCTGCACTCTATCTTGTAAAACACAGAAATTTAGAAATAAAAGAGCTAAATTTTAAGGGGGGGAGGGGGAAGCCTAAAAAACACATAAGATCATTTATTCTGAAGAAAAATAACTAAAAATAGAACACCAGCATGGGTATTTTTTTAATCAGGTAAAATGTTAATTCTATCATATAAAAAACAAAACAAAACAAAAACACAGTTCACGTTTGCTAAGAGGTTAAATGACAACCAGGACAAACTCAGCCAAAGGAAACGCAGTCACCCTGGACCCCGACTGTTACCCGGCTGGATGTTTTCTCTTATGATGGTTACGTGGTTATCTCGATCTGGTCGCGTGTGTTCATGCCAAAAGCCTATCACATGGCCCAGTTCATGAACAACGATTCCAAATTTATCGCAGTTCTTGCCGATGGAGATTGCCTGAGGTCCGTTACCCCGCCGACCTACGTAGGAACAGCATCTGGAATAAAGAGGAGGAGATGGTGGTGGAAAGGGCCATGCTGGATGAATTGAAATGTGGCGCAGCTTTTGTTAAGAATTGTGATGACAAGATTCAGAGGCAGAACAGCATCAAACAATCTGTCAAATTAAAGCAACAAGGACGGAGGGGGGATTGGGGGGGTAATAGATCAACCAGAGGACTTTTGTGCATGCATTTAAGCTTAACCAAAGGACACAGATCACTGGGGGGTAGGGGAGGCTGGGGGAAGGGCAGGGGAAAAAAGAGATATTTGTACTAATTTTTGTAATACTTTATGTAATTAAATAAAAAAATAAATAAAATAAAAAAAGAATTGTGATGAACTATACAGTCCAACACAGTCAGAGGCAGAATAGCTTTTTATTAATAATTATGGCTAATTCCTAGTACGGTGGTTAGTTTTCATACAACAAAAGTCTCTAAACAATTACTTGAAATTCTCTTGTACTAACTCATAAATTAGACATGTGTCTTAAATCATTTTTAGGAGAAGATGAATTAGAAAATAAAATGCAAATGTTGATTAATGTGCTACTGTACATACAGTTAAATGCAAGACTTATCAACTGCCATTTATTTCTAATGTAATTTTTTATACTTACTATCCATTATTATATTAATTTGTCAATACTGGTATTTGGCAATAATCTATTACTTCAGTATTAAAAATAAAAACAAAGTTTATTTTTCCTCTTTAAGAAAAACAGAATTAAATTTCTTTTTTTGAGATATTTGCTTTTATTTTTATTTTATTTTTACATAAAGTATTAAAAGATTAGTACATATATCTCTTTTTTTCCCCTGCCCTTCCTCCAGCCTCCCCTACCCCCCAGTGCTTTGTGTCCATTGGCTATGCTTAAATGCACGCATAAAAGTCCTTTGGTTGATCTGTTAGCGAAAGTAAAAGCATTCCAAGCGACTGAAATATCACGAGCAAAAACATGAAGAAATGATAATGAATGGGGGAAAGTAGTTTAGCAGGATCAAGCAAGTGAAATGAAAAACTCTGAAAAGAGCTAAATGAATGAAGGAAAATGAGTATGAATATGAATTTGTTACAAACAGAAATTAAGCAATAAAATAACAAGTGATCAACACTTTGGATGTATTTGCTTTACAAAATTGAAGGGTGGGAAAGAAGAAAGATCTGAATACGTTATGTGTTTAGAAATATGTAAGGTGAGGTACATTCCTTTTCTATTAAATAACCAGAAGGAAGGACAGTCCAGATTTAGAATCCTTTTAAATATTAAATAGATGTAAAAACTAGGAAGCATTTCAAGAGTAACCAAGCTTCATCAAGTTAAAATTAGAGTAATTTAAAAGAAAACATCGTTGAGTAAGTCATAACTAGAAAACTATGGTGCTATCCAAAAACATACAGAAAATAAATAATGTATCATTTTTCTTAATGTCGCTCAGGGCCAAAATAAAATCCATTACTTTTAAGTTAAATGATTTAGGAAAATATGATAGCATTAAGCCAAATGACAACCCTCCCCCACCATACCTAGTGAAATATATTCCCCCCCCCACAAAAACAAACAAAAAACAACAACAAAAAACATCATTAGGGCAAGAACTATTTCCTTCAAACAAATTAAGCATTTTTTTTTATTTCCCTATATAAAGTACACCAGAGGGCATTCAAATAGATATAAGTGATTAGAGAAACTTCCTCTTTATAGAAGAATTTGAGCTAATCAATGTAGGAAGGATAAGAAAAGAACACCATTCGGAAAATCACTATTTTGCAACGTTGGGAACTTTTACGGTGGCAGGATGTGGCTATCAGCATTTGAATCTATTGATGGATTTTTTAAAGAAAATTTTTACCCCTGAAAGTATTATACCAGGTTTATGTTCCCTTCCCGCCCCCTCCCAATTGAGTTCTTCTAGGCTGCCCCTGTCCCTGACCCCGGGCCCTCACCACACTATTGCCTGTGTCCATGGGTTATGCATACAAGTTCATTGGTAGATCTCTTCCCACCCACCCAACCTTCCCTGCCTTCCCTCTGAGGTTCCACAGTCGGTCCCATGCGTGGCAGGTCCAGGGGTCTGTGCCTCCTGATGTGCTGCTGTGCACCCTGCCAGGTATTCTAAGCAAGCAAGCAAAGCAAAATTCAAGCTGAATTTAAATATGTAAATATAAGTCCCAGTGAATACAGGGAAGGAGAGTTTGAAAACTTTCCCAGTGGGAAGCCTTTGACAGAATACCGCGTTGCTGCAAGAGCGGCTCTTACTGATGGGATTTGTGGAGAGTCGTGGTGGCAGAAGGAGCTTCCGAGGGAAGTTGTGGTAAGTTCCCGGCATTCCTTAAATGTTATACCAAGGAATGTGGATTTTCTTCTCAGACTAGCACTTCCCAAAAATGTGCTCTGAGATACTGATGTGTGTTTGTCACTCACTTTTAAAAGGGTGAAATGGGTGTTCCTTTCTTAAAGTAAGTTTAGAGGACCCGGTTATTCTCTACTTCTTTCCGTTGGTTAAATAGGAGTAATGTTCATCAGCGCACTGCTATGGAAATGGCTATCAAAATTTCATACAGCATTTCCACAAATTACAGATGAGTTGTTTTGGAGAGAGTTTTTGTCATCATCCTGTAAGAAGCAAGTCTAGAAAAGAATCTCCTAAAAGTGTGGCCTCTTGATATGACTGGCATTTTGCACAGATAATTCTAGTGGCAGTGAATTAGAAGGCAACGAAGGAGAGAAGGTGGGATAGCTCAGGTGCGAGATGACCAAGACATGAACGGACCAGGGCACTGACATGGCACAGAAGCGGACACCAAAAGACAGAGAGAATGGCAGTGGAAGCTTAATGGATTTTAGAGGAATCGCATAAACTCATTAGATGCTGCTGCTGACGTTCCTAACTCAGGTGCATGGGACACAGGCGACGCCGCTTTACGGTTAGAACACAAGGCAAAGCAGCTGGGGTCACGGGGGAATGCACTGGAGATTCATGCACTAAGGTCAGTGATCAAAGAATATATTTACTTAGAATATTTTCTTACGTATACTTTACACTTTCTTATGGGCAAAATACTAAGCATAGATTAGGACATGAATCCTGCCTGTGGATTTTTTCCCCCTTCTAAGTCGACTTAAGTCATCCTTGGTTCTACTCACCCACAAGGCCTGTATGTGAATACAATGTAACTCTCTTCATCGCTTCTTTCAATGAAAGTCACGCATGTGTGCTTCTCCCAGTGCCTCATGGCCTGCTTGAACATGGCTCGCTGGCTGCCTGGAAAAATGGCACGACATTAATAAACAGTGTCTGCCCCAGAGAAGGCTGCCGCATGCGGACTCCCCTGTCCCGAGTCAGGCTGAGACTCTTACAACTCAAGACTAAAAACATTTTTCAATTACAGAACATTCTAAACTAACAACTGAGGCGAGGGGAGCATTTCTCGAGTTTAGCTGAATACTATGTTATATAGGTTAATATTCTATAAAAAAGTCCCCTTTATCTGTAGGATAATTATTATTTCTTTATCACAATAGACATGTGCGGGACTATCTTACCAGTGAAGTTGCCTCCTATAACATAAGGAATAACACCTCCGGGCCATATTCTGTCCGTTCTTGATGTAGCAGCTCTAGGAACTCGGTTTTTCTCATTTTGCCCTGAGAATTTTAGAGGTACTTTTTCCTTAACTGTGTTATTCTGCTCCAAGCCTGCGGTGACATTTAAAAGATTCTGTGAAACAAGTGCTTGGGCAGGGAGTCATCTACCCCTTAAAGGACGAAAGTGAAAATGTCTTATTTACATATTTGTATAAGTACTAGTATGCATGAAGTCACGCACTAAAGACAAGCTTCATGTATATTACATGCTTGAAGAAAGTATTAAGAGATTTAAATGTATCACATGAAGTCTATTTCTTAATGCTCTATGAGCAGAGTCTAATGAATTTTTATACAATAAGCCTACAGTGGGTAGAAGTCAGGCAAACTTTGCAGGTCACAGAAAAATTCTTTTATATAAGTATTCTATTTTACTAGACCACTAGGAAATTCACCACCAAAACAAAACACATTGTTCAAAGAGTTCTGATATTCAAAACTCTTATTCCTGCTAAATCCTTAATCATTTTTAGCATTGATATTCTTTTTAAAAATATATATTTTATTGATTTTTTACAGAGAGGAAGGGAGAGGGACAGAGAGTTAGAAACATCAATGGGAGAGAAACATTGATCAGCTGCCTCCTGCACACCGAGGTAATGTGCCCGCAACCAAGGTACATGCCCTTGACCGGAATCGAACCTGGGGCCTTTCAGTCCCCAGGCCGACGCTCTACTCACTGAGCCAAACTGGTCAGGGCTTTAGCATTGATATTCTATAGTACAGATTAAAATTATGAATATCACATTATAGAGAAAGTGAAGGAAGTAACTTTAAGACAGATAAGGGCTCCGCCTCCTGGGACAATGGCTAACTCCATTCCAATTTCCCCTGAACTTGCAAAATCGGGGCACAGTGAACAGGTCAACACAAAATGCAGTCTATCCTGGAGTATCTTTCAAATCCATAGTCGTTAACATATCTTGGTGGGCTTTCATAAATGTTTGCTACTAAATTTGCAGAATTATTTTTTCTTATTAATCTATCACTGCCAACAAAAATATCCTATGGCCATTATATACTTCAGACACAATAAATATTGAATATATGCCCTATGCCATGTCCCTAATGTATTTTTTAAATTTTATTTTCCAATTATAGTTTACATTTAATATTATTTTGTTTTGGTTTCAGATGGCTCTTTAATACCCTGGAGCAAATAATCTTTTCTTGGAAAAATTAAAAATTTAAAGGGTTAGAATATGAAATTTGAACATTATTTAAAAAAACTCCAACTAAAATCTACAAATAGGGGCTCATAAATTCAGTACTACAAATAACTAATGATGAAACCAGGGGGAAGTTTTTCTATATGTTTTTGGAAGAGTCAGAAATATTTCAGCTACTGTTTAAATCTAATAAATGTTTGTCAATTTAAGTAAATTTTATTTTAAGCAGTCATAATATTTTTCATTTGATTAAAACTGATGTAGTTCCATGGTTAATAAAACACCTTGGTGTGATACTCTATTAACTAGAAATAAATATTAACAATAATATAAATACCTAACGCGTTTTTAAATAAGGAGAAGCTGAAAATACGTTAACAAAACATTGCAATCGTCCCCCATTAAGTTCTAAAGGACTTACATCAAATATCAACTAACAATAAAAATAAAGGACTCTTTCTTAGCATATATCCTTCACATACTTTGCATCATAGTGGCAAACTGAACTGCTATGAGTATAATATTTACTGTACATCAAGTCAAGCGTCTGCAACTTTAAACATTGATATACCAGAGCCAATTCTTCTTATCCTGTCTATAAGTTGGTAGAGGGCCCCTCGTTTCTTTGACATACCATGGTCTCCATATCCACCTTAAAAATAAAAATAAAATAGTTAAATCAAACACTGTATTTTTAGGTTCTTATAAATAAACAATAGTAATATGCCACATTAATTTCTTTTTCATTAATGTGGGACATCTTTTTTTTAATGTGGTCTTAGAAAGTTAAAGTCATGAATATCCATAAATCGTAGAAGAGAACAACTATACATTAGCAAATTTTGGTAACTAAAACTACGGCAGTGGGGCGAGATCTAGAGAGCACTCGACACGACTTTATTTGGACATCATGGAAACTGAGTCATCTATTGGGTATTTGAAACATTTTTCTTCACTGTGTCAATGACATCACATAGGATGACAGCAAACTGTTCTGCCCTGTTGACTGCATTCTAGCTTTTTCCCCAATGCAAACTGAACATTTTCAGATGCCAAATCAGCAAATGGAAATAAAAACAGTAGAGAAAATGGAGAGTGTGAATTCTGTTCCAAAGTTATGATCAAATTTACAAAAATAGATGTAAGTAATTTTATAACTTAAAAGGTAGAAGCAAGGGTCAAAAAAAAAAAGGAAATACGTTTTCTTGCAATTTTAACAACAAAGATTAGAAGGGGTAGATTCCTGTCAGAAGTCAGAAAACAGATTGTTTTATGAAAATCAAGTCCTCTTATTCTAAGGTTTTAATAAAAATACTCTCTCAACCTTACCTCCTACTTTCCCTTCTTTAATTTTTAATAGACAACTTACAAAGAGGCATCATTGAGTAAACAACCAGTATGATTATGAGTAATATCAGAACAAGTGCAAACGAATTCATACCAGTAAGAGTGTGATTCATGAGTCTCTTTGGGTTGAAACAGTGAAGAGGACCAGAAATTCATAAAAACAGCAATCTGGACTTTGACTTTATGTCTTTCAATATCTGTTTTTTTTCCCTTTGAAATTCACACTGTAACTTAATGACCTAGATTGAAGCTAATAACAAAATAATAAAAACTATTACCATATAAGCGCCTTATATGAAGTCCTTATAAGGTAAATAGGTTAGGGTGCTTGTTCACCGTCTAGGATTCTGTTTAATTATCTGCATTACATGGTCACATTTTTGCTGTGCCCCTTGAGAAAAATGTTTGAAATTTTTTTCATTGGACATTTTAGAGAGATGAGATAATACTGAAATATGTTCCTTCCTAAACAGTTACAAGAAACATTTTTAAAGGATGGCATCTATATGTTTAAAGTGCATTATGTAACAATTATGTTTCATACTCTATAGGACTGAAACAGATTATGAGAAATAAATGTCTTAGCATTAAGGTAATTAGGATTAGAGTACTTATAGACTTGAAAAAGAAAATGTTTCAAAGTTAGCAAAGTGAATAATGTTTTTATACTTCAGAATTTTGAATAATTTTATAGGCATTGAAATAAAATTCTATCTAGATAGTTCACTGGAATGGGAAAAAAGAAAATTAATGAAGTAGGTGGTTATTTCTTACATATTCCAAAAACAAAATGAAAATATTCAAACTCAATAAATATTTATGGGAAGGACCATATATTTTGAAATTAGAAAATAAGAAATAGAATCAATTCAACACAAACTAAAAAGAAGGAAAAAGAAAAAGTAAAAAAGTAAAACAGGATACTTTTACATTGAAATTTAGCTGGATAATGCAAATTACTTTCACACATGTACCTTTCACATATTCGTTTAGAATATGTTTTTATGATGGAGAGTAGAGCCTGTTTTATGCTATTAACCTAAAAGAATGATAGCTGTCTTCAACTATTACTATTTCAGAGCTTAGCTATAAATGAAATGACATAATTAAGTAGTATTGCCATTTTTTAAATCACAGAAAATGAATGCTCCCAATATGAAGAGACAATGGGTTAAAGAAATGATCTGACAAAAGTTGAAGCTAACAAAAACGTATGTGAGAAATGAAATGTAACACGATAAAGCAAGGATTTGCTGAGCTGTTTCATTGCTCTCTCGTCCAAACCCATTGTCTCTGTGGCCCGGTTAAGTGTGAGATAGCAACTGGAGAGTTGTCAATACACGTGTCCCGTAGGAATGTGCTATATGTGAGCACACTGCAATGCAGTGTTCCTCCTGTGTTTGGGGGATGTTTCAGAAAAGGCTGTCCCTACATATAACAAAGGTTAGAGCAAACAATTCTTAGAGTGCTATATATTATCATTTCAAATAAATCTGTAAGTTGTATTATAATATAAATGTCTTATATGTAATAGTGGTATTTTGAGTATATATGATAATATCTTTATTTTTAAGAAGTGAATGCTAATCTACCTAATATGAAAATGCTATGTAGTTTGCAATTAATTTCAAGCTGTTTATACATACTTATGCATGTATGCATGCATTTACACACAGAGCAAATATGATAAATGTAACAATTATTGAATTTTTAAGTGGGAATACCATTGTGGTGGTATCTCTTACACTATCCTATCAACTTTTCCATATGTTTGAAATTTGGCATAATCAAAAGGTGCAAAAAAAGCAAATTGGACAGAGATATTAATTCACAGTAAAAAGTCTTAAGCCAAATTTTTGTCTGCTGGCTACCACAAATCAACTATATATTTTATTTTCCACAGAACAGAAGAAAATAAAAATAATACTGAGTATGAGGGGCGATTCAATGAGATCAAAAAGCACTACATTGAGTGAATTTTTTAGTTAAAGCTACTTTAAGAATTTTTAAAGTTGCAAATGTTCTCCAAAATATAATACAGAATAAAAATCATATCAAGATAATATGAACCATTTTCAAATTTTAATAAAAATATTTTAAAATGAGAACCCAAACAACCTTTTAAATGTTACTAGTCTCATATAGGTACAATTCAAGCATGTCAAACAACTATAATTAAATTGTCTTCCGGGTTTTCATAAAAATTATATTAAAAGATTGATGAATT
The DNA here is from genome assembly GCA_004026665.1 of Murina feae. Taxonomy (NCBI): domain Eukaryota; kingdom Metazoa; phylum Chordata; class Mammalia; order Chiroptera; family Vespertilionidae; genus Murina; species Murina feae. Next base: position 1,400 of record PVJC01011335.1, on the reverse strand, counting down.
TTTCTAAGTCTGGGTATAATTACTCTATGAATACTTTACATTTTGCAACTCAATATTTGCAACTGGAAATGGGAGGCAACTGAATATAATACTCAAGAGTGAAATTTGGCCTTCCTCAGAATTGAATTTTGGTCCTGACTCAGACACTTCCTGGCTGTGTGACAATAAGCAAACTATATAACCTTCTAAACCTCAGTCTCCTATAAATAACAATTACTTCAGTATCTACCCCCTTGGGGTTCTTAGGAGGATTGAAAGAGTTAATATCTCCAAAGCACTAAAACCAGGCCTGGCACACAGTAAACACCACAACCTGTTGGTTAAATAAAGCAACTAATGAAATAAAAACTAGGAGCAAATCTTCATTTCTAAGTAGGCTCATTTGTGTCTAGGAAATCAAAGTTGATCAGAGAGACACTGTAGCATTTAAAAAGTGTATTTTCTTCTAAATTAATGCAAATTGAAACCAATACAACCGCACCTGTGGTATGTCCAAGTTTTCCAAATGAGTTCTGTGTAAGGTCAATTGTTCTATCAATTTGAAAGATATTTAAGTCTTCATCATCTAAGGCAATATCACCCCAAAACACAGCTAAAAAAAAAAGAGAAAAGTTCAATTAAAATATAAAGTATTTAAAAGCAAAATCAATGCAAACAAGGCTCATTAAAAGACTAGCATAAGCCTCCTTATTTATTTGAGTCCAAAATCCAAAATTAACTAATCACTAAGTACTATGAGAAATCAACATCTAGCAACGCTAGGAAACCACAAACTAAAGAGAAATAATAAGTTAATCATGAGATAGTAAAATATTGACAAATGCCTTGAAAGTTCTAGGATACGTGTTTTTTGATACAAGTTTACAAATTTTCTTTTTAAAATCCTGCTTTAGATTTTTCTTCTGCAAAACCAAAAGTAAGAGCTAATATCTCCAAAGCACTTAAACCATAATCTGGTACATAGTAAACACCACAATCTAAATTTTTCCTATGAACAATTTAGGATATGACAAAATCCATGCTTTTCCAAGCACTGTCCTTTACTGGATTCAAACTGCTACACTTACGAATTTTAGCTATAAAAAGCTAGTTAATAAAATCAGTTATTTTGTGAAATTTAAACTTTAATCCTGAAAGTTATACAATGCATTAGGCTTTGATCAAAGGTTTAACATTCAAAATTATTTACCCAGTTTAGTTCCCTCATAAAAATACTGATATGCGATAAAGGGTTAGTTTTATGTGAAAATCCAGAAAGGAAGAAAATAAAAAATTAGTTCAATGTAGTTTATCAGTGCAACATAAAGAAACATTTTTATGAGAATTAGAACTCTCTCATTGACCCCTCTCTTCTGCCCTCATGTCGATGGAATGGCAGCCTGTAGAAGTAAAGAGATGTG
>PVJC01011334.1:7648-41901 GCA_004026665.1 Murina feae | reverse complement strand
AACTTAATGATGGTCATTGAAAGGCTGAACACGTAGAAAACCGAAATTATCTTAGTTTGGATATTAAAAGGTTGTTGTGTCAGAGGGACTGAGAATAGTACATGGTATTCAGGATTGTTTTCATGCTCATTGTTTGAATCCACATTTTGTCTGTTCTGCTCTTCCAGTTACAGCTTCCTGACTTTCAGATTCCGTGTATATGCTCTCCTAACCCTGGCATGGTTTGCTTCTCGCCTTCCACCTGTATTCCCCTTCAGTGCTTCTGTTCATCTTTGCTGGCATAAAGTTAGCATTTGGTCTTGCAGCCTATATGATACTTAACATTTCAAAAATGATTCTGTAGTGTTGCACAGTTCATACGTAGAGCTCATTTATTTTTACACTTCTAAAAACCCAATCCTTTGATTATTATACTCAATACCTGGGATAATTGCAGGGAATCATTTCCAGTTAAGCCTAAAGAAATTCATCTGAGTATTATTTATGTCATACGTTGCTTATTTATTATTCAGCGTTCTTTCAGAAATTTAAAAAAAATATTTTTTATTGATTTCAGAGAGGAAGGGAGAGAGAGATAGAAACATCAGTGATGAGAGAGAAAAATTGATCGGCTGCCACTTGCACACTTCATGCTAGGGATCAGAATTGAGCCCGCAACTTGAGCATGTACCCTGACCAGGAATCAAACCATGACATTCTGGTTCATAGATCAGTGCTCAGCTCTTGAGCCATACTGACTGGCTGGGCTCCTTCAGAAATTTTAATATTCTTCTACATTTGTACCTGCAATTAAAATTACATATTTAGTATTAATTCTGCATTTAAATAAATGCCTACCACCAGATATTCTCTGTTTCTTTAATTTTATACTTTTTAAAAGTTGTATACTTTTATTTATTTTCATTCACTTAGGAGTTGATTGGTTTGTATTTTCAGATATGTTTTTCTCAAAAAGTCCTTGAATGGCATATTTTCTGAGTTCTTGTGTGTTTGAGAATATCTTTTTGCAGCATTCACATATTAACAACTTGCATGGGTATAGAATTCTTGGATTACACGTCTTTTCTATCCACTTTGCTTGCCTCTTGGTGGCTGTTTCTCCATTGTGTCCTGTCATCCCAATTTAATGAGAAGTCAGCCTGAACATTTTTTGTGATTTGTTTTTTTCTGTTTGGATGTTTGTTTGTTTTGAATGTTTAATAACTTTACCAAATTATGCTTCAGTGTTTTCTATTTATTATTTATTCTAAAAACTGTAAATACATATATTCCATTTGTATATTTATTCTTTTATTTTAGAGATTTTCCCCGACTTATCATTGAATGTTTTCTCTGTTCCCCAATATTTTTTTTCCCTCTTTAGGCACATCCATCATTCATATATTCGATTTCTGAGGATTCTGTAGTGAAGCTGTCAACTTCCTTCTAATTGCTTAATTTCTCCGTTCTTTTCCTTGTGTGATTTGCTCTAATTCTTATCTGCACCATTGATTTGGCAGTTGTTGACATAAATGTCAAGTGCTAGCAAGTAAGTTTGGATGACTGAAGTGCCTGCTCTATGTTTTTGATGCTTCACATTCATTTTTAAATTCTGCAATATCATTAATTTTTCTTCTTATTTACTTTGTTAGCTCTGACAGTTTCTTTCTATTTTTTAATATCCCATTTTAAATTGTTCACATCTTCTTAAATTTTCTTGATCGTACAAAGTATTATCTAGCTTTTCTTCTGTTTCCTAGAGTAAATCTTTTAAAGTCTCTACCTTTTTCTTTTTTTGCATGTTCTGTGCCTTGTCTTCATTTTTTTCTTAGGAATGTTCCAAATTTTGTCTGGCCCTACTGTTGGTCCAAAAATAGTGTGGGTGGACTCTCATTGACTTCCTTCCCTATTTGTCTTGGGTCTGTGTTTTTCCCTTAGCACTTGAGATGGAGGGCTGGAAGATGATGGTATATATTCTGTTTTTAGCTCTTTAGTTGTCTGAGAAGGGTGGTAGGGAGGGCACAATGGCAGTGGGCAGCTTCAGAGATTGCTGCTTCTTAATTTTGTTGTATTTTATAACCAGTTTCATTTGTTCCTTCTCTTTTGGGTGAGCCAGGTACTGTGATGAGAAATCATTCAGAATGGTGCCTCACAGTTTATGGGATGTTTGTTCTGTGCTTCTAGTGGGTAAAGTGTTTCTCTACATTTTTAGACCACTTTGCAAAGTTGGCGCACTTTTAGCCCTCTGCCTTGCCAGGTCAGAGGAACAACCTGGATCAGCTGTCTGTCTAATTTCTTTTCAGCCCCTCCACTGCTGATGGAAGTGGGCACGGAAGTTCTAAAACAATGTCACTTGTTCTTCAAAGTTGGGTGGTACCAGAGAGTCTTTCAGGACCTTTGTCATTTGCGTCCCTCTATGCTGCACTGTTTTACAGACAGTAGAGCTGTGTACAGACCCCCAGCAGATTCTTTCTTTCTTTCTTTAAAATATATTTTATTGATTTTTCACAGAGAGAAAGGGAGAAGGATAGAGAGTCAGAAACATTGATGGGAGAGAAACATCGATCAGCTGCCTCCTGCACGCCCCCCACTGGGGATGTGCCCGCAGCCAAGGTACATGCCCTTGACCAGAATTGAACTCAGAACCCTTGAGTTCACAGGCCAACGCTCTATCCACTGGGCCAATCCGGTCAGGGCACCAGATTCTTTCTTTTTGTCCATTTGTATCACTTCTGTTCTCTAAGTCCTTTGCTATTATTAACATAGATGAGGTTTTCTCCCCCCCCCCATTTTTGTACATTTTGAAGGATAGAAAGGAAGTTGTTATTGTTGTTGTTGTTTTTAGAGCACTTTGCCTTCTTTCCAGGAAGTCTGCTTTATGAGTCTTGAGAATTATAATTAACACATGTGAAGTTTTTCATAGACAGATGTAATTATAGAATCTCAGTTAACAATGTGCTTTAAAGTTCAAACTTGCTCCCCATACTTGAGCCACCTCTATAACATTCCCTGATTCAGTGTTAGTCCCCCCCACCCCCCACCCCCACATTCAGTGATGGAAATATCATCCCTTGGAGGGAATTCTCTTTAGTCATCCATATGTGTTTGTTAAAAATTTTCATATATTAAGCTGAGATCTGTCCTGAAAGTAGCTTCAGGTTGCATCCTTTGGAACCCACCTCTACTTTTACAAACAACTGAAGTTAGCCTCATGGCATGCGTGGGGCTTGCTTGCTTTGTGTGAAACATTATGTGTTCTTTCTGTCATTTTTCATTAGACACGTTTAAAGTCTTGTTCCTTATCATCCTACTTGTTTTCTTCCTTAAAAATATACCCGTAGTGGAACCCAACATTTGAGGTACGGTTTTATGAAGTCACAATAGATAATTTGTCTGCATCTTCTCCATGAGATTCCAGAAATCTTTGTCTTTATAAGTCATCCCAAGGAATAGAGCAGTTATGAGTGCAGCGGGCTCCTGTAGGCTTCTCTTTCAGTGTTCTTTCTCATTTACTTTTAATACAGTGCTGCATTTCTAGCCTTGTTTTTGACCTCTGGTTTTTGACCTATGACCTGCATACAGTCCTCTGTAATTTTGAATGTCCCTTTATCATGTATTTGCATGGATTTTTTTCCCCCTTTAATTATGGAGAGTACTTATTGCTATTGAATTTTATCCTGATTCTGTGGGAACATCCTTCCAAGATTAAGATCATTTAAACTTATTTTTCCCCAACTTCTAGCATTTGTAATCCTACCCAGTGCGTTCTCAGAAGAAAGTTAGATGAGCCTATTTATTACAATAAGATTCCACAGCCCACTATTGAATGTGAGTCTCCCGTCGATTCCAAGTCTTTGGTTATTGCTTTGTTGTTTACTCCTAAAAAAATATAAAGCCAAAACTATGCTACCTGAATCTGATCTTAATGTTTAATTTGTGTTGGTATAAAAGGGAATGGAGAAATAAACCAAGAGAAAGCACGTCCGTTCTTCCTTCCTCAACTATGGCCTGGCCTCCTGTCAAAGGAGGAAGTCAGGGTGCCCTGCCTGAGTAGGGCTCTCGTGCATCACAGCATTTTAGTGGGGTGGGGTGGTAGCACCCCTGACATTGCACATCGTGGGGGTCTGTCTTAATCTCTCCTTACATTCTGAAGTTTAGGCTGTCAGCTAGTTTCTAATGGCCATGATCACCGAGGAGGGAAGGAGCATTTTCTTAATTCCTTGTCCTCTGTGAGTTCTAATTTCCATGTAGGAAAAAAAGGAAAGTTTTTGGAGAGGCACAAAGCACATTTTATTTGGTACCTATTTCCTTTCCAGCTAAATTGGTTTAACACCCCCTCCCCCATCCCCGAATAAGGCAAGTGGTTCCTAAAGAGAGAAAGTCAACGTATAATTCTGTATATTGATGTTAAGCCACTTTGCTTTTATTGGAAGATCTACATTAGTACCTGTTTTCGCTAACTGAAAGAAATCCAAAGGGGAATTTTGCTTTTACGAAAAAAGGTGAAAAGGGAAAACAGTGTTCAATGTTAGTTAGGCAGTGAGCTCAGCCATTACAGAGACAGCCTGCACCCCTAGCAGCGGAAGTGATTGTCATGCTCCTTACTGGGAACCACAGTCAGCATCAGGCCCCATAGCTTTGACCTATGTCAGTGCTTTATCTCCATTTGTTTTGTGCATTAATTAGCAAGATGTGCCTTAAGGTATCAGACGAGCCTAAGAGAGCTTGTAAGGTGTTATGCTTTGTATAAAACTGGATGTAATTAAGCATTTTGATTATGGTCAATGAAATAAAGACACTGTGTGTGCTTTGAATTTGGGGTCTGGGAATGCTCAAAATTTATTCCATATAAATGAATGGTAATTGCTTCTTCGCTTCAGACCATTTTGGCTTATGAAAGGTCCGTAGGAACGCTCTACTTTCAGATAGTGAGGGAAGCCTGTACTTTATTTTATAGGATTTGACATCATGCTCACATTTTTACCAATTACATTACATTTTCTCATTTAGGAAATTTGGTAGTTGAGTGGAAGTTGTTTTATTCAATACTAGGGGTCCAGTGCACAAAAATTTGTGCACTCGGGGGAGTCCCTCAGCCCGGCCTGTGCCCTATTGCAGTCTGGGACCCCTCGGGGAATGTCCATCTGCTGGCGTGCCTGGCAAGTCTGGGTGAGGGGCTGGTGGCTGTTTGCAGGCTGGCCAACCCCCCAGTGGGAACCCTCACCCCATGGGGGTGTGGCCAGCCTGGGTGAGGGACTGAGGGCCGTTTTCAGGCTGCCCACAGCTCCCATTGACCCAATGTCCCAGTGAGGCTGCCTGGAATCAGGTTTCTAGGGTTTATTTATCTTCTATAATTGAAACTTTGTTGCCTTGAGCAGAGGCCCAGCCAGACTAGGCAGGCAGTTTTCTCCATTACTGGTGCAGTGGAAGCCTCCTGTTTGATCCAGCTCTGTGGCTGCTGGCTGCCATCTTGGCTGGGTTAATTTGCATACAGCCACTCTGATTGGCTGGTGGGCATAGCTCTGATGTAATGGTGTGAGGGTCAATTTGCATATTACTCTTTTATTAGATTAGATATGTATGATTAATATAAAATAAACTCGGTTCTTCAGTTAGATGGTGTTGGTCATGATGGGAGAGGAATTGGTAGTAAATAATTCTGTTTCTTTAGCCATAAATTGAGAAGAGATTCTCACTTTATTTTTTTAATTTTTTTTATTATTATTTTTTATTGTATGGTTCCATTTATTTATTTTTTTAAAAAATTCTCTTTATTATTGAAAGTATTACAGATGTCCCCTTTGTTTTCCCCCCCATTAACCCCCTCCACCCTATACCCACCCCTCCCAAGGCCTTCACCACACTATTGTCTTGTCCATGCACTATGCATATAAATTCCCCGGTTAATCTCTCCCACCCACCTCCCCCAACCCCACTTTCCTTCTGAAATTCATCAGTCTGTTCTATGCTCCTGTGTCTCTGGATCTATTTTGTTCATCAGTTTATTTTGTTCATTAGAATCCTCACCCAAGGATATTTTTTTCCATTGATTTTTCAGAGAGAGCAGAAAGGAGGGGGTAAGGAGGAAGAGAGGGGAGCATTAATGTGAGAGAGACATCGATTCGTTGCCTCCCTCATGTGTCCAAACAGGCCAGGGATTGAACCTGCAATCCTGTGTGCACCCTTGACAGGAATTGAACTTGCAACCCTTTGGTGCGCAGGCTGACCCTCTAACCACTGATCCACACAGGCCAGAGCATCTCTTGAGTGGCCTGTGCCTTATGGCTGTTACCCATGTGGTAGAAGAAGACCCTTTCTGAATAGTGGACTGCCAAAGATATTGCCTCTTTGTAGAATTTCTATCAGAAAATGTGACTGAAGATTTGAGCATGTCACCTTTAGAGGGGCAGTTTTTCTCTCTACCCATGTATGTGTTTGGCAGGTCTCCTGTGGAAACACTCTTTAATGTCATTGTTTTAAGTCTGACTTTGTTAGAAATATGGACTCATTGCTTGTAAGCAGAACTATCAGGGGTAAGTTTATTTCTTTGTTAATTTGGTAATTTACCAGAATGTGTTCTATTCTAGCCCAAAGTATATTCTGTTGAAATCCTGAAGTCATTTTTGTTTCCTTCTCTCTTATCCATGAAAATGTTTCTGCTAGCAAAATGTTTTTGTTTTTGTTTTGGCTTTTAAACCACTGCTTTAATACTGTTCTATACCTGGATCCACAGCAGGGCACACTGTCATAAATCCGTTATGGTTAACAGGATATTACATACTTTTCTGGAGATTTTAGCCTTGCCAGCCAAGCCTGAGTTTTTAAAAATATGCTGACTGCGTGTGTGTAAATTATGGCCATGTTCCAAGATGTGTGGACTCGCAAGGTGAGGACTGCATGCAGCAGCATCCCCTGTCTACCAGCGTGCTGCTTAGGAGCTGCCCCGTTGTAAGTGTGCTTCCTGTGTAATTTCAGGGTCATGGTCAAGATTCCTTGTAAGAAAAAAATGCACTTGTGCTGACATTTACGTTGAGCAAATGAAGCACAGTTCATAGCTGTTGAAACTGAAATTGTAATGTGTGACTATGTGAGCGTTCTTTCCAGCCCCCTATGTATGTTCTTGCATATACATTTATAGAACCCAGGGTAAGTCAGATGGTGCAGAGGCTGATTTTTCCCGTCTCCCCTGTTTTTTTCTGGTGGGTGGCTTGCTTGAGCAGGGGAATGCAGTAATAAATCTATCAGCATCAGAACTCATAGTTACACCATTGTATTATTTCTTTTATTTAAAATGAAGTATTTTAGACTAAAGGTTTTCATTTTCATAAGTGTTCTTTTGTAAAAACAAAGCAAAACAAAATGTCTTTTGGATTGGTCTATACTGTGCTCTCAAGTGCTCTTTTCCAGCTGAAAATGAAAGATAAGGAACAAATGTTAGCACTAATTCTTTTATTGGCATGTTTCTTCCCGTATGGTGGTTTCTTTCCTCTTAGTCCCTGAATGATGACTAGGTTAGAGGCAAACTTCACTTATTTTGAAAACATAGAGACTGAGTTTCTGTACCAGGGCTCTTGAAGTACAAGTGCAGTCTGGCCTCTGAACATAAATTCAGCAGGGAGAATCCGCGCTGGGTAGGTATTCTGGCAAAGCCGAAGAGTCCAGGTTGCAAAGAATGCTTGGCTCTTATCATTTTCACAAGGAAGAATAACATCACACGTAGCACTAAACCTCACTAGCAGAGAGCTGAAATTTACTCTTGGCGGGCCAAGAAATGCATCCAGTCACCTCATGTGATCTTTTACCCCATCCAACCAAGGCCATGTCTCCGAGGTGAAGAAAATTGTGTGACATTGCAGAAATCATCTCCTCGTGAGTTAGAAGGGGAGCCTGACACCTGCCTTCATTTGTTCCTTCAGATGGTTTTTAGTGCCCATATGTAAACACCTCAACTTTTACCGTAACTTAGCAGCAAATTTACAAAAGGCAGATTTCAGGAGGCCTTCGATTAAGGGTTGTTTCTGAAAGCGTGATAAAATGAAAGGGAAAAGCATTCTCCCAGTTTAAGTGATGCCTGGGAATGTTTGAGTCCTGGGATTTCAGGTGGTTTATTGTTTTGGCAGTACCGATCGGGCATATGCTGAGAACGGAAAAAAGCAATAGTAAGTTTACTTCTTATTATTTGGTAGAGTTTTCCCTCTAAGATTTGTTTGTGTTTAAAAAGTAACATTTTTGGGGGATTTGGCTCCAGCTCTCTGGAAGAAGACAGTAGTAATGAATTGGGATCTTGTGGGGGACAGTATTTTTTTTATTGACATGCGTAATTGCAGCCAATTAGAAATGTGTAGTTACATTTCTTATTTATATGCACATAATGGATTTGTTTTTATATCACACTACTTCCTGAAATTAACTGACAGGTTAGAGCAAATTTTTCCCAGTAGAACTGACATATGTACCTATAGCCTCGCATTTAACATACCCAAACACCTATTTATGATACTTTGCCTCTGATAAGTAGCCAGACCATTAGCCAGTTAACGGAAATCATCCCCACATGCCATGATATTTTGAATTTAATTAAAAAAAATCAACTTGCAATGAATATTATAAAAATAAGTATATTACAATTTGGGCGTTCTTGAATATTTTAGCTGAAAAGCCTCACGAAAGTTGATTTTAAAGTTGGTCAGGGCTGCCACTTAGGGAAAACATTTTTTTTATAGACGCATGTGGTGTGTGGGGACACTCCGTCGTTGGCATCTATAGGCCCTTATGGTGTACAATGGGTTAAATCAATCGCATGATTGGAACTCAAGCTCCAAGAATGCGTTTGTGACCCTGTCGGAAAGAGTTAGCATTGCAGGCCTGACTGATGTCCTCTGAAAGTCCTGTTCACAGGGTTGTCCATTGGCTGGCATCGGGAAACTTGGATTTCCAGAGAGTTCTCATCCCTCTCAAAACTGAACACTGTGGCTCATGGTGCCTAAATTGTTTGTACAAGCCATGTGGTTGATGTTGAATACCTGCTTTCCTTTCGGGAGTCGGGAATTTTGGCAGGTGCTAGGCAGATGGTGCCTACGTGACTGAACCCTGATAAAAACCCGGGACTTCCAGGGTCACGCGAGTGTTCCCGGTAGACAGCATCTCATAGGTGTTGTCACAGCTCCTTGCTGGTGTATTAAGTTCATCCTGTGAGACTCCACTGGAAGGGGACTCCTGGAAGCCTGGGCCTAGTTTCTTTCAATCTTTGCTCACGCACCTCTTCTCTCTGCTGATTTTGCTTTGTTGTAATACATAAACCACAGTGATGAGTCCTGTATACCGAGTCCTTTGAGTTCACCAAGTGAGTCATTGAAACAGGGGGTAAGCAGGGGGACCGGTGACCCAGACCCCGTCATCAACTCCTGAAGGTCTCAACCCTGTTAGTGTGGAGTGCCCTGGGTCAGGGTGTTGGTGCTGCAGGCTGGCCATGTACCAGGGCTCCACTCAGGGTGTTGGGAGAAGCTCTGGAGAGGATGTTTGTGGAAGCTCTTCGAAAACATCGAATCACTATCCAAATAAATGCACAGTGATACTGTTTTCCTTCTTCTTCCATAATCCGTTCTGGTCACTGCTGTGAGTCAGATATTAATTATGTACCCATAGAACACTCATTTACCTTTCGGGTAATATTAGGCCTCTCCCAACTGGACCAGGCAAACTCCCCACCCTTCTTATATTTTTCATATTTCTCGTAGGTGATTTTTCTTAAATTGTTTCTGATTACCTTCTGCTCAAATTGTTAATTACTTCCAATTAGTTGCAAAATAAAGGCCAGATATCATCCATCATCTATGTCCATCAGGTTCATCTGATCTCACCTTCCCTTCCTTTCTAGCCTTATTTCTTACTACTCAGTAGCCTTCATGCATCTGACCCTGGCTAAACTCACGTGTTGAAGCTTAAGGATTCCTTCCCTTTCTGTCTCCACATCTTTGCTGCGACGGTCTCTTCACCTTTCCTCTCCCCACTCTCCTCCCCTCTCTCGCAGGTTGCCTTTTATCCCTTGGTCTCTGCCTGTGCAATACACATCTCAGATGCTATCTCTTTCTCATCTGTTCCGATCTGTACTAGTTGGAGTCTTTTTTGAAATCCCATGACATCTTACTCTTTGTTGTGTGTCTGCGTTTATTGGGTAAGTGCATGAAGTACTGGTTGGGGAGTGAAGTGAGATAGCTGAGAGAAGGCAGCCAGTCAAGAGGCCTTACTGTGGGCCGCGGAGCTCAGGTCTAGGAGGAAGCTCTCTGGGATGGTGTGGAGCAGGGCTTCTCAATGGTAATGTGCTTGAGATTCAGCTGGGGACCTTTTTACATTGCAGAGTCAGACTAATCTGGGCTGAGCTCTCAGGGTGGTGGTGATGTGGCTGGCAGGGGTCCCTAGTCTACTTTTTTGAGAACAGTGATGATAAAGTCCGAGTGAAGGGTGAGGGAGCTGGGGTATTTATATGCTAACTCTTGTTGGGGCCTCTGGTCCGTCAAGTGGCTGTACCTGACTTGGAGAAAGCCCTCGGGCAGAGAGGTGCAGAGACCTGCAGTTGGAAGTCTGCTTTGGGTGGGTTTCAGCAGGCTCCATCTTGTAATTAGGGATATCAGGTGGGATCTGTGCTTCATCTTCTTCCCCAGTAGCACCTAGCACTCAGTATGGTTTTGAATTTGTGCAGTGAATGAGTGGATTGCTGGTGCTTTCTGCTCAGGCAAAGGATTGTAAGTGCAGTTCCTGGTGGAGTCCAGTGACACAGTCTAGTTTGTCATTACTCCTCTGATTGAAAAGAAGTATGAGACTTTCTCTTGGCCCTGGATTTATTCAGGTCCGTAGAAAAGGTAGTCAATATGGACATGTAGAAAGCCAATTGTGATCTTTTTCCCACTCAATCTTAATTTCATTTATTTCCTCTTGTCAGATTGTGTGAATGGTGGCTTCAGGTTCCTAATTGTACAGGTATAATCCTGTCACATAGGAATTTATCTACGGGCAGGCTCGTGGGCTGGAATGATTAAGGCATGTCACAGAGAATGTACAGTATTCTGCTTCCTCCTTGAAAAGTAGGCTGGCATAAAGGAGACTTGAATGGCAGCAAAGACATGACAGCCATTGCTCCCTCAGTACCCAGGGTCTGGTTTGGTGTCCAGACAGGGCCTAAAGTTATAGAAGACACCTCTGCCTTCAGTGAAACCAGCAACCAAACCAGGATTCTTGCCCCCCCCCCCCTTTTTTTTTAATAATGTCTTTTTTGTGTTCTTTTCTTTGAGTCGGTACATACTTTAAATATTAATTTCATAATCTTGTTGACGTTGGTTGTTTCTGGCCTTTGACAACTGGTGTAAACTCCATAGATCCTTTCTGTGAGGTGGCTTAGTGGAAGGAATTAAGTGATAAGGGAGTTGTTTCTCAATCCCTACATTTGGGGAGGACACATGTTTTCCCTCTGATTCATTGTTGTTGTTGTTGTTTTAATTTTTTCCCCTTTATTGATTTTTAGAGAGAGAGGAAGGGTGAGGGGTAGCGAGATAGAATGTCCATGAAAGAGAAACAACATGGATCAGCTGTGGTTCTTTAATGACCCTGTGGGGAATCTCCAAGTTTGAATCAGTCCTGCTCCGTAGGGCCTCAGAGATACAACTCCTTTCTTTGTAAACTGAGGATAATAAAATCTTCTTCTGTGGGTTGTTGTGAAGACTTGAAAAGGTGGTGAGGCTGAGCAAATGAAGGGTCTCAGTAAACGTTTGTTTCCTTCTCTTCTTCTCTAAATTTCCACTTAATAGAAACCAGATCCAGAGTAAAAATTAGGTCTTTCAGCTCCGTCCATGGCTTCTCAGTGCAAAGAGGTATGAAAATTTAAAATAATATTTATTTTTATAATTCAACAGACTACGATTTATTCATGATCACTGATAGCAGCTCTACTTAGTGCATTATAATCTGTTCTTTGGGGGATATTTCTGCTTCTTACGCAAACCCAAGACTCTTAGCTTCTTGCTTTATAAAAGTAGTTGTCAAGACATAAATTCCTTTACTTATTTTCTGTATTCTGACAGAGTTACATACTCATCTGAAACTTGAGTCACAAGGTTACTGCAGCATTATTTTGTTGTTTTCTGTTTTTAAGCCTGTGTTTATTCTGATTGATTGGTGGGTCTTTTCTGATTGGTAAATGTATACTGTTTGGTTATTAAATATTTTGAGTCTCACTAGGAGTTACATGCTTTTAAACACTTTTTCTCTGTAGGGTTCCAGGTTGTGTCTTTAAGAGAAAAGGTTGAGCAAATTCTGCCAAATTAAAAGATGAATAGTAAGAATTTGCTGGTTTCCTGTTTAAAGGTCTATTGGAGCAAAATGTTTATAGTTACTTTCTAGAATAATCTTAAGTTAATGCTAACAGAACAATGCATTATCTGTCCCATGTTGGAAGACTAATTATCAGTCTGTAACCTTAGCAAATTATTATGCATGTTGGTGTAATCCATGTCAGTGAGGTGACACACTGTAATTATATAGTATTCATTTTCGCTTACTCTTCGTCTTCTGCATGTATCATCAAACAAGCTTTCTTATTAGAGTTGTGGTTCTTTTAATGGCAACCATTTTCACTTGAATTGGCACAATGGTCTTTTCTGAGACATAAATGTAGTATAACATCTGCTACATAATTTTTTCTAATGATATGTGTGTAGACACCTTAAAGCTCTTTTTGTTTCTGTCTGAACTGGTGGATCATTTAGCAGTTTTACCAGTGGACTGAGTTGTTGCTCTAAGTTCTAGTCACATAAAATGTAGGCCTATTTGTCATCTGTCTATGTTAGTTTTCTCTATAAATCATCCCATAGTTTTCAACCCAGAAACAAAAATGAATTGTTTATGTTAATTAACCTCTTTTTTGTAATTAAAGGTGATATATTAGATTTTAGTTGCTAATAGTTTATGTTCTCTAGTATTTGAATTTTAAATGGTTTTCTAAAACAAAAGTGTCTTGTTCTACAAGGAAATTTCTCTTTTAAATATGTGCTTTTAGTACTCTCTAAGCATATTATCTTACTTATTTTTAAGTTATGATCTATAACCGATGAATGATTAATCTGTTTTGGCTCAAGGAAGGCTAGATACTCATTTACTAAGTGTTACTTTATGTTAGAGCTTTAATAACATTTTCCCCGATAAGGGAACTAACCCACTTGTAGGAAGCTGTTCTTTCGTCTTACTGACTTCTGATTTTCTGTATTTCGTGATGTTTGATTGGGTAGTATATGAAATTTGACTTTAGGGCTGGCTTAGAGCTTCATAAGAACAAATCATTTCTTTTCATCTCTGTAGCCTTGCCTCTTAGCACAGTGTTAGGCCCACATAGACAACTGAAATAAATATTCCCAAAGGCTTGCTTGAGTCTTACTTGTTCAATCACCTGGCAAGAAAAGGCGATCTTTATACCAATTTTGTCCTCAGAGGCCCAATTCCTTACTTAGTTCTTATGCAGATTGGCATTATGTAATCTGTCCACTACTGGGGAATGGTTTTTGTGACAGCACACTCCTTTGGGTGAATGAAATACTGAGCTCAGGGTTAGAAAAATGCAGAAACATTTGTCTCTCAAGCCTAAAGAGATTGTTTAGCTGGAGAGGGGAAGTATTTAAATAAGAAAAATTTGCTTTCTATTTGAGATCCTTCCTAGCCATTCAGGCTGGCCTTCACTTCCTGGATGCAGTAAATTCTTTTGTTAGATGATTGAATCTTGTAAGCCAAAATTATTTGCTTGTTAATTCTGTTTGCACTTCAGGATAGGGATAATGCTTAACATACGCAGGTACAAATTCCTATTTTTTCTTCAAGTTCTATTGCAGTGGTTCTTAAGTGGAGTTAATTAATAAACATCTTTATCTTGGGTTTCATACAGTACAAAGTAATACTGATTATTCAGTGGTTTAGTGAACCTCATTAATTAATATTTTGATTTATTTTGTCTTATGTGATATATCCTTTTTGTTTGTATATATAGCAGAATATAATTTCTAACTAACTGTATTCATTAGGGAATTTGAATCCATTCCCATAAAGGTAATGGTATATATTTATTTTCTCTGAAGTCAGATTCAAATCCAGTGCTCTTGGCTCATGTGACGGGAACTGTTTGCAATGAGAGTCCACATGTGGGAGGTAAAAGAGAATGTGGAGGATGGGGATACCTTTGTCAATTTTTTTTTTGCTTAGGGACCGGAGCATTGATTTACTGAGAATCACGGGGTGATGTTCAGCATGAGACAGTGACTTATGCCATTTGTGTTTGGGGTATTTTGTAGAAACCAGATTCTCACTGCAAATCTGTTTGAAAGTAGATAATGTGTAAGTTATTTTTTAAAATGCTGCTGACAGAAAAGGCAGCATGAGAGATGCCAGGGTCTTATTTCTTCATTTGGTGTCTGCTCCTGCTGGGGAACTGGGAGCCTGTCCTCCTTATCAGTGAGTGGGAACGCCTGAGGCAGCCTTCAACAGGAAACCGGGCGGCCTGCCCCTGCCCTTCCTGCTCAGTAAATGACCACTAGCTTTGCACAGGCATCGGAGGGAGGGCTTGGTATTCTGGTCTGGGCCGTGTGTGTGTGTGTGTGTGTGTGTGTGTGTGTGTGTGTGTGTGTGCGCGCGCGCGTGTGTGAGAGAGAGAGAGACAGAGAGAGACAGAGAGAGACAGAGAGAGAGACAGAGAGAGAGAGATTCTTGATTTTGTGTGCTCTTGGCATAAGTCACCTGATGATGTAGTTCATCCTCTTTTTTTTTTTTAAATACATTTTATTGATTTTTTGCAGAGAGGAAGGGAGAGGGGTAGAGAGTTAGAAACATCGATGAGAGAGAAACATCGATCAGCTGTCTCCTGCACACCCCCCACTGGGGATGTGCCCGCAACCAAGCTACATGCCCTTGACCGGAATCGAACCTGGGACCCTTGAGTCCGCAGGCCGATGCTCTATCCATCGAGCCAAACCGGTCAGGGCAGTTCATCCTCTTTTAAGGAAAGTTACTAACCATATTTATTCACAGTATAATGGTCATGTGCAGGAGGCTCCTCCAGCCTCCTCCTGAGATGCCTTCTCATGGTGAGTGTGAGTCTGGATCTTGAGTGAGGGTGTAGCCAGCTGCAGCCTTGACTTGCAGCCTCCTCCATTAGGCACACAGCCTCCTGCTGGAGGCCTTGTCCTGGGGATCAGACAGAGCTCTTTTGTAAATTTTTTTTTACTGATTTCAGAGAGGAAGGAAGACGGAGAGAGATAGAAACATCAATGATGAGAGAGAATCATTGATCGGCTGCCTTCTGCATGCCTCTGACCGGGGATCGAGCCTGCAACCTGGGCATGTGCCTTGACCAGGAATGGAACTGTGAGCACCTGGTTCATGGAAAGATACTCAACCACTGAGCCACACTGGCCGGGCCAGACACAGCTCTTGACTACACAAGGGGGACCTGGTGCTAAGCTCTGTTACCTGGTGAGGTGAGACACCAAGTCCTCTTGGGGAAATAGCATAGCAGGCTAAAGACAAGGCAACGGCAATCTCTGGAAATGTGAGAGGCTGAGGTGGACATGCTTGTTGAATGTGGGAGGGGAACTCAAGCCCTTTCAGTTTATGATTTATATAAAAGGGTGGCTGCATATTCTGGAGGTCTGGGGGAGACTCAACCAGGCACTTTTGATATTACTGTTACCTGCTTTGATGAGACAACTCACAAACCACCTTTTTGGATGCATGGATTATGTTGGCTTAAAGATATGGGCTCTAGCCCTAACTGGTTTGGCTCAGTGGATGGAGTGTTGACCTTCGGACTGAAGGGTCCCAGGTTCAATTCCAGTCAAGCGCATGTACCTTGGTTGTGGGCACATACCCAGTGGGGAGTGTGCAGGAGTGATCGATGTTTCTCTCTCATCGATGTTTCTAACTTTCTCTCTCTCCCCCTTTGTATCTGTAAAAAGTCAATAAAATATATTAAAAAAAAAAAAAGATATGCTCTACCATCGCCCAGCCTGGGTCTGAATCTTATCTTCATTTGTTATCTGTGTATTAATTACTTTATCTTTCTAAGTCTTAGTTGCCTCCTCTTTAATGGGGGATAATCACAATGATTGTTGTGAAGAATAAATGAAATATATTATGTGGTAAATATTTCGCACAGGGCCTGGCAATAAAAGTTATTCAATATTAGCCGTTACTGTTGACCTGTGTCTGTCTCATGTCCATAGAAGGAAAGAACAGTTGACAATTATTAAAAACCACTGCTTATTTACTAATTTACTGAGATTAGAACAAAGTGTAGCCTTGAATCTGGATTCTTTTTGTGAAACAGAAGGGCTACAGAATTAAGCTTTATGTGTGCAAACAAAGGAAAGACCTCTTAAAGTCTTTATTTGACCATTGCCGATTTCTGATAGCTGGATCCAAGTGGCTTCAGTGGTAGTATTTGTGCTTGTTGTTGTGTTTGCAGGGAAAACCATGAATTTTCCATTAAGTTTTAAACTTACCAAAAATAGAATAAAATAAAAGAAAGCCCTAACCCACCTCGAGTTCCGGCTAATTCAGGGGAAGTAGGTAGAAAGCAGTCCTGGGAACAGCAAAGTATTTATGGTGAGCTCTTACGTTCTGCCCACTGTCAAGTCTGCAGCCTCTGAGCCCCATACAGGGCCCATACGTACTCCACTCCTCCAAAGGGGGGCGTTTTCTGTGGATTCCTGATTGTGTGCTGGTGGACAGAGGAATTATTAGATAAGCTGATACCTCCTTTATAAGTAAGAAAGTCTTTAGCCTTATTTCTATATGCAGGTAGAAAGTGTGGCAAAGATTAGTCACATAGATTCCTTCCTTTTTTACTTCCAAGGAATTAAATTGATTAAACCTTCTAAATGAAAACAGGCTCTTGCCATTTTATGAAACCGAAGTCTCTAGTGACTTCTAGAAAATTCTCCGTGGCATGACAAGTTTAAGTCTTCGTATAGACTATTGCATTAATGAGACCCTTCTGCATCTGCCCTCCCACCTTAACTTTGCACCTTGAAGATTTCTTGGTGATGCCCTTTCTCAGTCTTCATCCTCCACCTCCATTGTATCATCATTAGTCATATTAATAGTCGTTTAAGTTATAAAAATTAGGAGAAGTAGCATCGCACAGTGGATGAGAGCAGGGACTCTGGAGTTCTGGAACCCGAGTTTGTATCTGGATCTGCCCCTGTGTAGCTGTAGCATCTTGGACAGTCTGCAAGGCCTCCCTCTGCCTTGGCTTCTTCATCTGTAACTAGGGGTATAAATGGTACTATCTCATCTGAATGACCTTTGCTGTGAGGATTAAATCATCAGTTCATATGTGTAGAGTACTTACATTTATCTGCCACATAGTAAATGCTATGTGGCCATTAACATTTATTTTAGAGCATTGTGACAGAGTAACATTGAGCTGCAATCACTAACAGGTTCCATACATCAGTGACTTAATTTAATAGGCGATTATTTCTCACTTATTTAAAGTCTAAAATGGGTTTTCATGATTGGTGGGAACATATCAAATCAAGTATCACTATTAATCAGTGTATTCAAATGTTAGAATAGCTTTCTTGAAAGAGGGGAAATTTCAGCGGATCCCAGGGTTAGTCGTATGTGATCCATGTTTAGGCCTAGAACCAAGAAAATGCTAAGAAGGATGTACTTATAATATTGGGAATGCCTTGGAGTTTTCAGCTAAAGTTTTATAAAAGTCCTTATGGGAGATAAGTTAATGATTTTGAAAAGGGGGAAGGAAGTGAAAGTAAGCTTGAATGCAGGGAAATGTAGAAGTAACTCGGACTATATTAGAACGGAAAATCGTGGTTCATGTTGAGTACAGGGAAAGAGATAGCTTTTGAGTGTGGAGTGTTGTTAGTGATTGAGTGTATTGTAAGTGGAAATGGAAATAGGAGTTGGTAAAAATGAAATTAATATTGGTGCTGGAATTGAGTTAACACATAATGAAATAGATGAATTTGAAATTAGGTAGTCCAGGATGAAGGATGGATAAAATATCCCACTCAGTTCGACAGATTCATAGACTTCTTATCATAAAGAGAAAGCAAGCAGAATAATAAGGCTAATTAAGTCCTTAAAGACTATTAACATAGTCCTGTTTTCCTGAAATAACTACAGACATACCATGTCTAAAACAAACTCAATGTATTTGAGCTTACAGAGCAACTTTATTATGGGAAAATTATGTTTTCCTTACTTCATAGGATTTTCAATATTTTTTTCATACCTTGCTAGTTTGAACGTTTTATGAACTAACTGTAATTCTAAATAAATTATTTCACAATGATATTTGATTATTGTGTGTCCATGAAGCTTCTCTTAATACATATATATTTTTTCTGTTGAAAGAAGATTCCAAGTGATTTTATACCTGATAATAAATTATAAATTTATCTTCTCTTTTATGTACTTTTTTCTCATTAGATAGATACACACATAAATCAACAGTGTGTTTATATTTCTTTGTTATTTGCTTTGCTTATAAATGCTGAAAAATTCAATACAGTCTATTATTATCAACAGTTATTAGTATTTTATGACAACTAATTAAAAAGATTGGTCACCAGAGCATATTTCTCCATTAGGGTTTTGTAATTTAGACCTTTAGAGCATATTGAGAGCTAAATTAAGTTTAGTTGCATTGAATTTAATGAGCTTCTAATGCAAACAAAGGCACCATATTTTATATACCAGTAAAAGGCTACCATTAACATAGCTGGATATTTAAGCTAACAGTATTGAAATGTTTTTTGTTAGAGGATAGGAATGTCTTGAATTAGAATAGAAAAATAATAAAATTAATTCCACCTAAAACCAAACTATTCCCTTTTTTGCTTCAAATCTACTGCTGGCTTTTGAAGACCTATAGAGATAATACATTGTTCCCATACTTTTGTAGAGGTTATTGGGATTAAGCATTTTTCAGTATGTTTTTTTAGGAATTTAAAAAATATGTTTTTATTGATTTTTAGAGAGAGAGAGGAAGGAAGAGAGATAGAGAGATAGAAACATCAATGACGAGAGAGAATCATTGATCGGCTGCCTCCTGCACACCCCCTACTGGGGATTAAGCCCTCAACCCAGGCATGTGCCCTGACTGGGGATTGAACCAGTGTCCTCTTGGTTCCTGAGTCGATGCTCAACCACTGAACCACACTGACCTGGCTTTTTAGGAATTTTAAAAAATACTTTTAGGCCTTTGGCTGTCACTGAAAGGTCTGAGAGGCTTAAAAAAATTAAAAAACAAATTTCAGTGTTTCTTATTCTTTCTTTTTAGAATAAAACCCATGCCTATAAGGCAAAATAGCATTTGGTGACCATAGTCTTTCCAATCCATGACTAATCTGTATTTGACACCAATGCCAGAAGCTCAATAGAAAAATTTCACATTCTCATGGAAAGTAAAGTAATTGGCCCATTTTAAGTGTTTCTTACATGGTTCTACTTTGCAGAAGAAAATTATAGAAAAAAGTACAGAAACAGGTAAAACGAGGGAAGGGAATTCAGAAAGGGTTGAAAAGGCAATGAATGAGGCGCTGGAAATGTGAAGATGTAATGTTGTAAAGATGCGTCTCTTCTGTCCCCTGCTGCTGGTTGGCATGCTGGTCCCAGTTAAGAACTGTGGTATTTATTGTTGACACGTGTCCGACTTTATGTTTTTTTTTTTATGTTGGAGGCCATTTATATTTCACAATGGTTTCTAACATGTGATGCAGTCTTACTGCTTTGGCAGAAATATCACAGCTATGGTAAAGCAGAAATAGGTCAACTTTCAGTGTAGCTACCTCCCTACAAGGAACTGATTTAGCCTGAAGAGCCACCTAAGCCACCTGAACATCCACATTCCGTGTAAAACCACCCACTTTGCTTTGAAGGGACCTCTGACTAGGTGAGTGATTAGTCACCTGTGAATGGCAGATGTCCTCAAAGTAGTGTAGAAGCAGTTTGTCCACCAAGATTTTTTTTTGTGCACTTTCTTTTCGGATACTTGAAAGCAGTTTCTGTAGTTTGAGTGTGTAAGTAGCTTTGCAATCAGAAAGTAATAGGACTCTAGTAAATACAGTTTGAAGAAAATTCATTTGGCATTGAGATAAGTGAACCCAGTGGAGATTTTCTTTTGCACATATAAAAAAGGCCAACGGGGAGTTATGCCAGGAATGCGTTCTTAGGTCATGTGTGTTTAAGAAAGCAAGCAAATAAACATCTTCTCTCTTTGTGCTGAAAGGGAGGAAACTCTGTTTATTGGCATACTGTAACTACACTCAATTTTTGCGAATCTGTTTTACAGGAAGTCCATCATTTTGTGAAATACTTAGGCAAAATTTTAGATTCCTGCATCTTTTTTTACAGTTGAGTTGTCTCCAAGGAAGAACTTCTAATGACGGTAGATTTTCACCTACATGTGCTTGTATGTATAATGCACATGGACATATGCCCTCCAGGATTCTTGAGACACTGAACGCAGGGAAAAATATGAAATGCCTGATGGCCCTGGGAAGGACTCAGGGAAAAGGCTTAAAAAGAGGCTGCTTTACAACAAAACAGCCTGTCATCCCTGAGGCACTGAGAACCTACAGAATAAAGTGGAGCACAAAGGTTGCAGTAAACCTTCACAACCTTCTCGTTGCCAAATTACCAAAAGCGTATGTGTGGGCAGTTTTCATTAGCTTCCATGAGTAACCAAAATACTTGTAAGTTTAATAAAAATGAAGACAGTATCTTTTAAAAATCTCAGATTTATGGGATTTTAAAATGATTTTCAGAAGGAAATGTATATTACACTTATGAGGAAAAGCAGAAAATAAGAGGGGAAAGGGCATCTGTTTACTCATTGCTACCAATGAGTAAGTATTTATCCACATACTTTCAACTATAATCCTGGTCTAAAAGGGAATTAGTACTCACTTATTAAAACAGGTTGTAGCAGGCTGCTGGTGGTAGAGACACCTGATTCTAATTGGCTTCAGCAAAGAGGAAATTCTTTTATGTCAAGCAAGTCCAGAGGTAGGTAAAGCTGCAGACGTGACAGCTTGGGCCTCTGGCTTCTCTGGGATTCTTTTTCCTTAGACACTTAGCGAACCAGACACAGAGCTCCCATCTCCACATCCAGATGCAGCAAATCTAGGTCTCTTTTTTCTGGTCTTTCCTTCTTGGGAGCAAGGGAGACCTCCTCAAGGTCCCTCCAGTACATAGTCACTGCCAGTGTCAGTATTTAGTCCTTCCTGGGGTCTCTGAGCCAGACCTGCCATGAAAGGTGAGCTCACTCTCCTGTAAGGGGAGCCAGACCCTGGATGCAATGGTTCCTTTTAGGATTCGGGATTCACACCTGAACTGGGGGCAGGGCCACCCACCATCCCTTGAGATGTGTGAGGGAGGGAAGGATGCCCTAACAGAATTGGGGCTCCGCTAGCCAGGTTAAGAGGGAGTGGATGTTGGGTAGGCAACCAGAGGTATCTGCCTTGGTAAACAGAAAATGATGGAAAAGAATGGATTTTTAAAAAACATGAAAAAAGCATTTAATATGTCTATTAAATGAAACCTTTGGTTTTCTAGGTTACTTTAAAAATACTCATTCTTTTATAAAGAAAAGGTAGATATTGCAAAAAATTAAGAATTTATTTTGAAAAATTGGCTCAACAGGGCAGTTATCTGGGAATTCGTAGGTAGCATCTGGCATAGAGTTGGGATTGAATATCATTTATCTCCATCACCAATAATAACAGAGTTCTAAGTCCGCAGCTGACACTTACTTTTGATCTTTTTAGTACAATTACTGCCATCCTTGCTAAATCTAATGAAATAATATCCTGACGAAATGCAGATATTTAGACTTGCACTGGCTTTTGAAAAAGTTCCTGGTATTTGTACTTTAAAAGAAGGTTTGGCAGTTGAGATTAGTAAGTGCTACCTAAGTCTTCATAGACCTACATACAGCATGTGGATTTTTGATAAAGCCTTGGGGTCTTCGAGCATCGTCACTGCAACAGTGGTCACAGCCCCCTTTATTCACCTCCTGCACGCTCTGCCAGGCTCCATGCTCAATGGGTAGTATGTTCACTTTTTTTTTTTTTTTTAAAGGAGGAAACATAACTTGGCCCACACTTCTCATCCTACAATTGGAGCAGATGGGAGTGGAAACCAGGTCTGCCCACCCTGAGTAGTTTGGTAGTTTGCATGATGCTGTTTGTAGACGATCAGCCAAATGAAGACAGAGCTTCATGTGGAATTAGTCTTGTTTTTGCTACCACAACAGCATGATGACAGCCCTGAAGCCCATGTTTCTGATATATCAGACTTCTTCAAAAGAAGAAAACCAGAAAGCAACAGTTCTGTCCTCTATTGATGGAAAAGTCCCAGATCAAATCCCCCGGCACACTAATCCCTATGCTCCAAAATGCCTTTTGGTCTCCATGTAGAACAAAACAGATATGCTTTCCACTGTGCAGGTATTAAAGGAAGTTGCCTCTTGCCCTGCCAGTGTTTTCCCCCACAGCAGTCAGTTCTCCTGTTTGGCCATAAGACACCTATATTTACTGCTGCATTGAGGACCACCTGGGACCTGCTTCCTGTCTCACCCTGCGTAGAAGCTAAAAGCATGAAAGACCTACTGGCCTCTGCCTTCCTTCTCTGTTCCTGATTCCATCCTTCTGACATCACCTCCTACTCTTTTCTTCCTGGACTCTGTTCCTGGTTCCCTCCTCCTTAATGCTCCCCGAACCCATCAGCCTCCCTCCTCTGTCTGGGACTTGCCCTTGAAGAACGTTCATCCTAGATTGCTCCTCTGTTTGGAATCAGCATAGCTCACCCCTCCTCTCCTGCAAGACTTTAACTGCGTCGTCTGCATAAGGACTTCCCTTACCACCACTCTACACAGCACATCCTAACCCTTCCTTTTTCTTGCTTTTCTTCCTAGGAGTTTTCAGTACTGTTTTGCATCCTGTACATTTATTTGCCTGATGTCAGTTTCTGGCTGCTAGAAGCTCCATGAGAGCTTTTGTGCATTCCTAGATCCCACGTATTGAGAATGGGGCCGGGCACAGTGTAGCGGCTCAGTAAATAATGTTGGCTGAATGAATGAGCGAGTGACTCATTCGTAGATAGAGCCCTGGCTGTGATCAAGCAGGTGAACTGCTGAGAGATATTCAGAAGGACATGGAATTACTTAACCGGGAATCCTGTGTTAGATGCTCTTACCTGGTTAATGGTGTTTAGTCCTTTTTTTTTTTCTCACCAAAAATGACTCATAGTGTCTGGTTTTGTTCGGCATATCTTACTCTGATATTCCTCCAAGCTTGGGACGTTGGTGTAATTCTTAGTTGCCAGAAAAGTTTCCCAGCCTTCTTGACTTCTAGCATTTTAGAAGTTTTGAAAGCAGTCACCCAGCAGCTTCCATGAGCCAACGACTCTGCAGACCCAGAGAGACACTCAAGATAATATTGACATTTTGGTAGTTTGCATGATGCTGTTTGTAGATGATCAGCCAAATGAAGACAGAGCTTCATGTGGAATTAGTCTTGTTTTTGCTACCCCAACAGCATGATGACAGGCAAAGAAGAGAAAACTAAGGCAGGCTAAACAACGTGTACATCCAGGAAGGAAAAGCAAGTGGCCAGAGTGAAGGTGCACATGGCGATGGTAATAACCAGCTCTGAGGGACAGGACCTTTGCACCTCTGGCATCTCCAATAGTTTTCATTGTTTAAAGAAACATGCTTTGGTGATTTGCCAGGTACTTTGCTGAATGCTAGGAATACAGTGACACACAACAGGATAAGATCCCTGTCCTCTTGGGACATCCACACAAGTAGGGAAGACAGACATTTTACCCAGTATACACACAGATAAATGATTAAAAGTCTGAGGAAAAAGAACAAAATTTGG
This sequence comes from Murina feae, assembly GCA_004026665.1. Taxonomy (NCBI): domain Eukaryota; kingdom Metazoa; phylum Chordata; class Mammalia; order Chiroptera; family Vespertilionidae; genus Murina; species Murina feae. The sequence continues at coordinate 17,980 of PVJC01011334.1, read as the reverse complement.
CATTGTGGGAGGGAGTAACAGCGGGAGGGGCCAGGAAACTTAACCATTTGCACACCATAAGCATCTATGAACACAAGCAGCGGACCTTTTTTAATTAAATTCAAAATATCATGGCAGTTAACAGGTTAAGGTCTGACTTTTGAGTAGGTCTGACTTGACTTTAAGGAGATGATTTTATAATTTCACTAGCAACAGTCACGGTGAACCTCATGTCAAACCCACATATCTGAATAGGGTACACAAATTGGGACATTCAGCAAGATTCAAAGGTTACTTAGAAAGAGAATGGCTGTTTATATCAGGGTAATTGTGTTGCTGGGAGCAACGGGATTCTGTTGGATGGAGAGTGAGTGTGCAAACAGCAGGTGTGACCGGGATATCTAGGCAGGGTGGCGGCGGCCATAATCTACCTGGCTGAAGAATAAGCAAATATTGCTGTGGGACTTTAGACTGTGGCAATGCCAGGAAACAGCAGCAGCAGTTGGAGGGGATACTTTTGGTTAAGGTGTCTGTGAGCATCAAATAGGAAGGCTCTGTAAATCAAACTGCTCTAGAAAAAAATAAATAAATAGAAAAAGTCTTCATGTTCATGCCCTACGAAGAAGATCAAAGTTCATTTAAATTTGAATGAAACGAAAACTGGCTTTAAAAAATCCTACTTGCTGCGGTGGCCAGAGTGGCTCAGTTGGTTGGGCGTTGTCCCACTTCAGGTCACCACTTCAGTTCCCAGTCAGAGCACAATCCCCAGTAGGGGGCATGCAGGAGGCAGTTGATCGATGTTTCCCTTTCCCTTCCTCTGTCTCTCAAATCAATAAAAACATATTTTAAAGATAATGCTGCTTGCACTGTTTTGAGCAACACCCAATCCCAGCGTTTTGTTGCTTATACTTGTTAATAGTATGCAATATTTTAAATGGCATACAGCTATCTTTTACTCTGTGGAATATGAGTTTCTGCAAAAATGACTGCTTGCCATTCACCTTCTTTCATTATATAATGGGATCTGAGTGTCCACAGGAGGAAAACCAAATCAAAAGAAAATGCCACAGGCTCCTTTGAGAACTGTCTCGGAGCAAGTAGTATATGCCGGTGCTGTGGCGTTGCTGTTTCTCTGCCATAGCGTTGGAATGCTCAAATGGTAGTTCACTTTAATTTTGAAAATGTCTGCGCAGTTTTCCCCTCAGTTGTTAAAAATCTGAGTGTGTTTGAGGGTTGCTTTAGAATTGCCCTGAGAACTTATCCCTTTGTCAATTCCAGTGATAAACTAAGTAGTTCCTGGCTCTGCTCTTTCAATGCAGTCTCTTAATGTGTGGAAGGAACCTCAGCTTCGGAGCCCCTGGGATGCTTCTGTTAAAACTACAGGTTCCTGGGCCTAAGCCCAGAGCTCCTGAGTGCACACCTCTAGGATCCAGATAGGGATTAGCATTCCAGCTCAGTTCCCACAGGTCCTCGGGGCCACATACTTATCATGATTCCATCCCAGCATTTTATGATGATTCTGTGATGACAGAGAACATCAGAGGTTTAAACACGTCCACCTAAGCCTCTAACCTGTACTTACTTGGAAATATTACCTAAAAAGTTGGTCACCGCTAGGTGGTGGTGGTTGTTTTTTTAAATTTTCACCTGTTTCTTTTCAGAATAGGCTGATAATTTGCCTGCTTGTTTTCCATGGTCAAGTTTTAGAGATGCTCTGTGAAGGGACTTTATTTTTCATGATGGTTAAAAAAAGACGTTTAAGATAATCAAGACATATGAATTTGTAAAAAAGTTCTAAAGAACATAACAATAGAATAAATGTATCCTTTTAGGGATCATGTCTTTTCCAAGGTCTTGGTTAATTACTTCATCAGTTCTGGAAGGTATTTCAGGACAGCCACAGTTCTATTCAGAGTTCACCTGAGATTCAACAACTTTTTTTTTTATACCCTTCTAGGATGCCTGGTCCCTAGGTCTAGCTGTTGTTTTTCCTCCAAAATTCTGTTTGCGTATATAGCAATGATCCAGTGTGACATATGAGGGCAGAAAAATAGTCAGATGCAAGGACAGAAGGATAACCCTTTTGTTTCTGTGTCCCCTGGTGCTGAGCACAAGTGACTGACAGGCAGTAGGATCTTTTCAGCCCTGCTATCCCCGAGTTGTCTTCGCAGGAAAGATCTCCCTGATTAAGAGTGTGAATTAGAGGAAGTGGCCATTTGAGTCACCAAGTTCTCCTTGCCACGATGGCATCTTGATAACAAAGCCAAGGTCAGACATGCCAGCGATGCTGGGTTTACATGCATAGGTCACTAATACATTTGCTGGGATTCCATTAAATGCAGGAAAATGAGGACAGACTAGCTGCCCATTAAACAGCCCGATTCAGTGAACAGGCAGGAGGGTGGTGGGCCTTGGGGGAAGCAGAGTGCATAGCCACCCACTGTGGGGAGTGAGGCTAACAGCGCTTTAGAGAGGCTCAAGGCCAGACCAGTTCTCTCAGGGTCCACTAGAGCACACTGTGAACAGAGGTTATAGAGAGAACCTGAGGCTACCGTAAGAGGAGTTTGGGAAGGAAAACACAGAGCCACAGCCACACATTCCTTTAGATTTTAGTAGTATTAGCTGCTACTCACAGGTGGTCTTTTACTGGAAGAATTTTTAAAAAATAACATAGTTCCTTTCTATGAAAATAAGACGTTGATAGTCAGCACTCCATAAATAAATACTCCATAAATGTTATCATATGTGAGATCATGCTATCACATAGAAGTAGCTGCTCAGTTAAAAAGAAAACGCCCGTTTCTGTGTAAGAAGTGTTTGCACACTTTAGTCTTCTATATCCGAAGAGCAGAGAGCTGGGTAGTGTGGGTATCTGAAGAATTCAAGCATTGGCACATCCTATAGGTGCCAATTAGAGACCCATGTGTGTTTTCTTTAGCATGCTTCTTCTAAAGACATTTATCTTGTAAACACTTGTATTGGTTTTGACTTTTTTTTTTTTTAACACAGAATCCAACCTTGACTCCTGGTAGAGGATTCATTAATGAGAACACATTTTTCACTACCGGGCAATGAATATATAATGGCAGTTTTGTTGCCTGTACGCACCTTCACAGAAGCTTTCAGTAAGTTGACATTACTTCTCAGAAAAGGCCGATGCTTGTCTGTGTAATAACTCGAAAGCATGACTGTAGGTCTCCCCTCTCCCCCATGTTATATAAGTCTATCTCTTACATTTTGCCCACCTGATGAAAATATGTTGTTTCCCTGTGAAAAATTTCTATGGGGTTCGGTAGCCCGTAGTTCCATGGCCATAACCTGCCCACTGCTCAGATAAGAGGACTCACTTTTGTGTCTGTGCACATGCATTCTGCCAGCACCAGCAGTCACACAGAGCCCTGTTATTGTAAACAGTGTGTCAGAAGTGGAGTTTGAGCCCAGGCCTCCTTCCGAAGAGCAGAGTCATCTTTTTTTCTAAAACTCTGAGAATAGTGATACTGCTTTACTAAAAAGGTTCTGTAGAAAAGACTCCCTGTAAGCACCTAGGCAGACACACTGAGTATGTGTGAAATGCTACGAGTTATGGGGCTCACACTTTGCAGAGGCTGTGTGACCCTTCTGTGCTGGGAGTGAACAGTAGGTCCGCAAGTCGTCGGCCTGGGATGGTTCAGATGTGGCCCAGCCTCCAGGTAGGAATCTGAGTCAAATCCCAAGATACTTTCTTACCTCAGGAGGCCAAACACAGAAGCAGAGCAAATCTGCCCAGTCTGTTTAATTGTTAGATTCATAATTCCATAATGTGCAATCACTCTTGTGGATGGTTAGGTAGTTAACTAACCATATGGAAGTGATGTGCAATGATAATCAAGATAAAATTGCACATGGAGGAAGGATCCAGCAGCTTTCTGGTTTCTGTGCTATGGGAAAAGGGTCTGGAGCAGTGATGTGTATACCTGGTTAATTTGTTCCTGAGAAGGGCTTAATAGCCTTCCTTAAGATTAGGGATATGAGAAATAGCCATGAAATATGAGAGAAATGAGACTTAGGATTGGCAAAAGGGATGGATATTTTCAAACCACTTCAGCCCATTGGATGTTTAGTTGGCTCCAAAACAGAACATACGACCTGGGAGTGAACAAACAGCCATAAATTTATTTGATTTACTGTAGATGTTGGGTTTGCGCCCTGTCTTTATACCGACTTCACTCTGACGTGCCCTGGGCTATTGTGACTAGTCTCTACCTGTTGCTACCAAGGCTCCTGGCTGTGCCTTCTTGTACCATAGGATTTTGTCAATTGCTTCCTACAGAGGAATTGCTCAGGAGGTATATATTGAAGTGAATTTTCAAAATAGTTGAAACTATCACCTTCCAAAAGGGCTGATTTTGACCCCTCCTCTTTAAACTGAGGTACAAGACATACAACATAGAATTAGTTTTTGGTGTACAACGTGATGCTTCAGTACTTGTATATAGTATTGTGCAGTAATCACCACAGGAGGTCTAGTTATCATTGGTCAATATACATAGTTATAAAATTATTTTTCTTGTGATGAGAACATTTAAGATGTGTTCTCTTAGGCAACATTCAAATATGCAATACTATGTTATTAACTTGCCATGCTGTATACTACAGCCCCATTACTTACTTATTTTACAAATGGAAGTTTACACCTTTTGACCCTCTTCACCCATTTTGCCCACCCTGTGTGACCTTTCCTTTTTTTTTTTTAAACTTTTTTAAAGATTCCATATAAAAATGAGATCATACACTATTTTTTTCTGTCTGGCTTATTTCACTTAGCATAATGCCTTCACTGTTCATCCATGTTGTCACAAATGGTATTTTAATCATTTTTTAAGGCTGAATAATATTCCAATGTGTCTAAATATGCCATCTTTTCTTTATGCATTCATCCCTTAAGTTGTTTCCAAATCTTGGTTATTTTAATAATGTTGATGGACATGGTGCATATGTCTTTTTGAGTTAGTGTTTTGGTTTTCCTTGTATAAGTACCCTGAATTGGAATTGCTAGGTCATATGATATTTCTGTTTTTAATTTTTTGTGGAACCTCCATACTGTTTTTCATAGTGGCTGTCCCAATATACAGTCCCACCAACAGTGCGTAAAAGTTTCCTTTTCTCCATATCCTCACCTACACTTATTTCTTGTCTTTTTTTTTTTTTTTTTTAATTCTCACCTGGGATATGTTTTTATTGATTTTAGTGAGAGAAGAAGGGAGAAAGAAAGAAAAACACTGATGCAAGAGAGAAATATTGATTGGCTGCCTCCCATATGTTCCCCAACCTGAGATTGAACCCACAACCTACGTGTATGGAGATGACACACCAACCAGCTGAGCCACCCTGCCAGGGCTATTTCTTGTCCTTTTCATACTAGCCATCCTAACACGTGTGAGGTGATCACTTGTGGTTTTTATTTGTATTTCCCTAATGATTAGTGATGTGGAGCTTTTTTTCATGTACCTGTTGGTCATCTGTGTCAACTTTGGGAAATGTTTATTTAGATATTCTGCCCATTTTTTTAATTGGATTGTTTTTGTTTTTGCTGTTGACTTGTTACGCATTTAGATGGTGGTCTAGATCCATCCTAACACCTCACCAGTCACTTTCAAATACAAGCTATTTTTGTAAGCATATAGGAGTCTAGTATAATATCATTTTGGCTGGAAATCATTTAAATTTACACCACTGCTGTAGCATGGGTTGCAGGTGCAGAGAGTAATATCCATATAACTGAGAGGTGGAGCTTGAAATATGTCCCTGGTTTTGGGGAAGAAACTTTCGTGGCACCATGTTTCTGTGCATGATTTTTACATGCACAACATATTGGGAGTAGTCATTGTCCAGAATTCTAGAATTAATAATTTCGCGATCAATTATATATGGAGTGATCCATATAAAGCCTTTCACTTAAAAAACAAACAAACACACACACACACACACCCCATGAATTTAAATTGTGAGCTATGGATTTTTATTCTCTTTTACTAGTAAAGTAGTATCTTTTGTAATGACTTCTCAATTGTCTGTGGCATGGCATATATTGCTGGTAAAGTGTCTTAATACCTAGTTTAGAATTACAATTAAAGAAGGGGCTTTTAAGAAATATTTTCCAGGAAGTCTGATTATAACGGATTTTTGTAGTAACATTATTCATTGACCAAATTTTTGTTTAGCATTGCATGTCTTATCTTTGTTTTGTACATTTCCTTTAGTTTTATGACTAGATTCCTATTAATACTTGCCTGCCATACCACTCTTCTGTTCCTTCTGGCACCCAAATAAAGACAGCTTGATGCCAGGTCTTTATGTAATACTAGGGGCCCGCTGCACAAAAATTTGTGCACTGGGCGGGGGGGAGGGGCGGAGGGGTCCCTCAGCCCAGCCTGTGCCCTCTCGCAGTCTGGGACCCCTTGGGGGATGTCTACCTGCTGGCATGCCTGGCCAGCCTGGGTGAGGGGCTGATGGCTGTTTGCAGGCTGGCAAAGCCCCCCAGTGGGGACCCTCACCCCTGGGTGAGGGGTTGAGGGCTGTTTTCAGGCTGCCCATAGTCCCTTCAGGGTTTGGGTCCCTGCATGCTTGGCCAGCCTGGGTGAGGGGCTGAGGGCCATTTTCAGGCTGCCCACAGCTCCCATTGACCCAAGGTCCCAATGAGGCTGGCTGGAATCAGGTTTCTGGGGTTTATTTATCTTCTATAATTGAAACTTTGTTACCTTGAGCAGAGGCCTAGGCAGTTTGCTTCAGCTCCGTGGCTTCTATAATTGAAACATGGTTGCCGTGAGCAGAGGCTCAGCCAGCCTAGGCAGGCAGTTGCAATGGAAGCCTCCTGTTTGCTCTGGCTCCGGTGGCTTCCGGCCTCCATCTTGGCTGGGTTAATTTGCATACAGCTGCTCTGATTGGATGGGGGCATGGCTTGGCTGGTGGGCGTGGCTTAGATGTCTTGGGGTGATGGTCAATTTGCATATTGTTCTTTTATTAGATTAGATAGCTAATTTGAAAGACAGGTGAGCCTGGACATGTAAGGCCCAGTTACTAAGCACTGATTTGTAAGCACCAGGACTGTCCTGGTGATGTTACACACATCACCTTATTTCATCTTCGCAGTAGCTCTCCAATAGCAGTGGCATGTTGCCTGTTTACCAATTTGGAACCAGTTTAGAGGGGCTTCAGTAACTCTGCCAAGGCCTGCAAGGAAAGTAGTCTACCCAGGATTGAAACTCAGGTTTTGTCTTACTCCCAAACCATTGCTTTTGCTCCTGTGCAACATCGCTTCTCCTGTAGCTTGGCCTATTTCAGAAAGATAATTTATCTTGGAATAAGCAGTTTACTTTCTGCTAGGTGTTATGACCTATTTTCTGTTTTGTACCATTGCCAGGTAAATAATTTAAGACCGTGTGTGTTTTTAATTATTTGTCTATATGTCATTGCTACTGTTATTTAAAGCAGATAAACAATAACAAAGATCAGGTAGCCAGGAAGCCAGCCTGCACATTGGAAAAAGAGAGAGAGAGAGAGAGAGAGAGAGAGAGAGAGAGAGAGAGAGAGAGAAGCTGCTGCTAAGTGAGTCATCTATCCACTTGGTGTCATCTCTTCCCTTGGGCATATGCCTGGGAGCATTGGGGCCTCAGGGTGCTTTTTATTGCCTTAATTGTTTACCTCAATGACTGCTCCCTTGTGCTTTTGCAGTAATGCGCATCTCTTTAATAGAAAGGGATGAACACTGTATAGTATTAAGGTCATGTAATGAAATTCTGATTCAAAAAACCACATGAATGTCAATATTGGCTGGAACTGGTGGATAACCAAATAGTTGTTTCATTATTTTTTTGTTTGTTTTTTTACAAATGTGAAAATTAAGGTAAGCTAAAGTGGTATAATTTTAAGCATTTAATGGCATGTGAGAAAGGAGAACCCATTTGACCCTGAGGTTAAGCCAGGGTCAGTCTTGTAAATGTGGTTAAATAGCTTATTGGTTAATCTCCACATAAGACAAAGAAGTCGTAATTATAACTACAAAAAACAAACAAAAACAAACAAACACCAAACAAACCAAGGCTTAAAAGCCTTGTGGAAAGTGGGGAAGAGCTATAGAAGTCTAAGGCTAGATGGCAGGAAGAGGTAATCTGAGGGACACAGCGGGATGCTGATTTCCTTCTCTTACATGCTGGGGTGTCAAGAAGTACTGTATACTGCTGTTGAAACAAGAAACAGAGCTAACCAATTGAAGTCCTAAAAATAACATAATCCAGAGAACTAGGGAAGAATTGGAGGCGAGGGAAGTATGAATGAGTTAGATAGGAGGTTGACAGGCAGTCAGACAGTAGAGTCTCTCTGAGGTTGACAAATCAAAAAGAGATACAAGCCTATCATTTGGTTAAACTAATAACCTCCCAAGAACTGTAAAAACAATAATGGATGAGAGTAGAAATGGGGAATATAGGTCCAGAGACACTTACTCCTTATTACCATCTCTCCAGCTTGGAAGAATTTAAGTGCACATACATTATTTTAAAATGAATGTTGAGAGAGAGGAGGGGGAGGGGAGAGAGGGGAGAGAGAGGAGAATTAGAACAGTTGTGGCTATTCACACAGGAACAACTTAGCGGACATCTCCAGTTTCCAAAGAATTAGGTCAGTAGTAAGTTGGGGTGCGTTAACACATAACCGATACCCCCACAATCCCATTCAAGCCTAAAACTTCCATGGTTGGATCTTGATCAAAATGTGGCCTAAAATGGGCTACTCTTCCTCAAAAGTGCAAATTGAAAGGCTCTTCTGACCAGAGCCCGCCCTGAAAGCCTGCACCCCTGCTCACTCATGCTGTCCTTGCTGCCTCAGAATCCTGCTTCCTGTTGTAGGATGCTGTGGCCATTCTGGAGGATAGATGCCTGGATGCCTGCATTGCCTTTGTTTTCTTTGGTCTGAGGAGTGGCTGAGCTACGGGGCACTGACTTCCTTCCTGGAACTTCCTGCAAGGGGAGATTTTGACTTTTCTGCATGAACACTCTAAATGCCGATGTGTCAAACAATGGCTGTAACAGTTGTTTTTCACGAAGGGGCTTGGTTTTGGTTTGACCTTGAGAAGACTGGATTATTGCGTTCATGGCGCCGCCAGGTGGGAGGTCCAGAAAAGACATGTTGGTGGGGCTGGAGCCCTGGGAGAATGGTGACTTGATTTTGCCATTTTTGCTTTTAGCCTCAGTCTGTGAGGCCCCAGGGACAGCAATTTAGTAATGGGGTTTGGGTTAGGGAATGGAGTTCTGGAAAGGGGTGGGAAAGAACTTACTAAGGAGTTAGTGCCAACAGCTCAAGGATGCACCCTGGCTTAGGAGGTTTTGTGAATAGACACTTTTATCTTTTTTGCCACTCTCTAACCAAATTTCTAACCCCATCTTTAAAAATGGAAGTGATAAAGGGGTACTCCGAAGTTCCTCCAGCAGCTGGAAAATCCTGCCTAATAATGGTAGCTGCAGACTTCTTTATCAGGAATTGATTTGCCCTTGATTGAGTCCAGAGCTGCAAAGTCAAATGCCACAGCGATTAAGGCAGGGGGTTCTAAATGAGTGGCACCATCTGGCTGGGGACTCTGGCAACTAAGACCTCATGGCTCCTTGAAGTTGTTCAGCTTCAAATGTCACCACCTATGGAGAGCAGGCAGGGTTACAAGAAAAACAAGGAATCTGGATTTTTATGTGAAATCTCTTGGATTTTAAATGTTGCCAACTAACTAAAAATTTTTAAAAGTACTGTCTAGACTTTAAAAATAAGCCTGTTGGATCCCTCTCACCAAGTTTAGGAATAACTTCTGTCACCCAATTGTTTTCCATTTTTGTTTTTTTTTAATATTCTTTATTGTTCAGATTGTTACAGATGTTCTTTTTTTTTTTAAAACTCCCATAGCTCCCCTCCACCTGGTTCCCCCCCCTCGCCCCGTACCCTTACCCGCCCCCAACTGTCTTCATCCATAGATGTAAGATTTTTGTCCATTCTCTTCCCATACCCCTCATGTCCTCTTCCCCCTGAGAAATATCAGTCCATTCCCTTTCTATTCCCTTACTTATATTCTGTTCACCAGTTTATTCTGTTCATCAGATATTTCTATTGACTTGTTATATTCACTTGTTGATAGTTATGTATTTGTTGTCACTTTGTTGTTCATACTTTTTATATTTACCTTTTTCTTCTTCCTCTTCTTCTTAAAGAATGCCCTTCAGCATTTCAAATAATCCTGGTTTGGTAGTGATGTACTCCTTTAGCTTTTTCTTGTCTGTGAAGCTCTTTATCTGACCATCAATTTTACATGATAGCCTTGCTGGGTAGAGTAATCTT